>CAJUYG010007993.1:0-10276 GCA_910591675.1 Galerucella calmariensis | reverse complement strand
TTTGTTCACTACTAGTAGGTATTTCTTTTGAATTGTATTTTTTTTTTGGGCATAATAGGAGCCAGCTCCTCTGCCCTCATTTATTTGTAATAATAATAATAATAATAATAATAATAATAATAATAATAAGAGATCTCTGAAAAGTATTTTAAATTCGTAAATTATTTCTGACAATAATACATCCATGTGGCAGTTCGAATCGGTCTTTCAGCAAGTGAGCATCGATAGGTATTTGTTGTAAAATAAAAGGTTAGTGTAAAAACCATACTTATTAATTGACCAACAATAGAGGTGCGAAATAACCAAAACTTTGCTAGTGAAAATCCAAACTAACAAATTAAAATGGGTAAAAACGATCCCCCCGACGGAGGGGGAATTTAAGTGATATGGAATTGGATGGGAATAAATCAAATGACACGGATAATTCTGTAAATGACAAAAACATGGAAAAAGAGCGATCAAAGAAATTATTCAACATACAGAAAGCTCACCTCTACTCTGATAAGGTATATGTATTCATCGAAAAAACAAACAGGGAAGAGGAAGGAATAGGTAAAATGCATCCAATGAAGGTAGGGCACATTTTACATAAAAAACTAAAAATTCCAAACATCATCAGCATAGCAAGCGTAGGTAGAAATAGAGTAAGAATCGAATTGAAAACTATAAAAGACGCGAATAGATTAGTAAATGACGAAAGATTAAGCGAGGAACAGTTAACAGCTTTTATACCTAATAATTTGTTGCAACGAAAGGGAATTATAAGAAATGTTGACACAATATTCAAAGACGATTATCTTTTTGAAAACATAATTTCCTCTGTAACTATAACCGAAGTCAATAGATTCAAAAGAAAAATAGATATAGATAGTGAAACTGTTTTTGTACCTCGGCAAATGGTACTATTAACATTTGAAGGGAATATGTTACCCAGACATGTTTATATAAATAGCGTAGCATGTGTAGTCGAACCATATGTGCACAAAGTCATACAGTGCTTTAAATGTCTAGAACATGGACATATGTAGCAAAAAATTGCCGAAGTACAAAAACACTTTGTATTAACTGTTCTGAAGAAAAAGAAAACGAGCATAATTGTAGGGACCCACAAGACAGTTTTTGTTTACATTGCAAAAGCGATAAACACAAATCAATTTTCAAAGTATGTCCCAAATTTGTTGAGCGACATAAAATAAAAAAACATATAGCTGAACAAAATTTAACTTTTTTAGAAGCAAAAACTGGTCTTAAAAATTCCTACGCAAATATAAGTACAAATAACAAGTATCTGATATTAGACACGGAAAACTCCGAATCCTTTCCACCATTAACACAAAAAACAAACAGAAATTCTGGTAATACATTCAGAACGAATACATTCATACAACCATCCACATCCAACCAAACCAGAGCATCCCATTCTCAACAACACCCCGAATTAAAACCACCCAACAAAAGGAAAAAATTATCCTCCCCTATACCAGAAGAATCCATGTTTCCTTTCACATTCGGACCTGTACGTCCTCTTCCTTCTTTTGATAAATCAACATATGAACAAAATGCCAATGAAATGGTGAAATTATTATTTAGTGTTTTTCAAAGTGTATTAGAAGAGATGTAAACACGTTCGATGAATTAAAAAATATAAACCCAACAATTGTGAAAAACAAAATTGGCAGCATTTATTACAATGGCTAATAAGGTAAAAAGTAACTTTAAAATTTTGCAATGGAATGCTAAATCAGCAGTTTCAAATAAACTAAGTTTGGTGAAATGTTTGGATGAAAACGATATAGACATAGCACTCATATCTGAGACATGGTTCAAGCCCAGCAGACAAATTTCATTTAGGGGTTATTACACTATCCGCAGGGACAGGGATGATGGATATGCAGGCGTTGCAATTTTAATTAAAAATATTTATGCTTTTAAGGAAATCAACATTCAACAAAATTTCTCACCTGGCATCTTAATGTGCGCTATGCAATTAAAAAATTCCAACGATGTTGATTTGAACTGTTTTTCACTTTATTGTCCTGTAATAAGTACCAAGGGTGGAATTATGAAAAACATCACCCTGTATAACAAATTTCAAGTATATTCAAAACAAAATTAACTTCATAAATATATAATTTAAATTCAAGTAGCGTAGCATATTTCAATCAGACTAAACAATGCTGACAATGCAAAGTGACACACTTACAAAGTAAACCAAAAGGAACCCAGTTTCGAAAACACGAGTTCGCTGATGAAGCAAAGCGATCGTGGGTTACAAAGTACACGTGTGTCCAATAAGAAAGCAAGGAATGAAAAAGTGGTGAAAAGCTGACTGGGGCAAAAATTGCCCAAAGCTGGACGAGACAGAAAAAAAGGACAAGTTAGTTGGGTCCCTAACACGGTTGCGAGCGGTTGCCCCATAGAGTTCGCGGTTAGCGGTCATCTGGAAAAATCCAGAGTTACATTTTGACTTGTAAGACAAAAGTAGTGCGGAGTTCAAAATAAGTTTCGTTGCGACACTTGAAGGGTTTTTTTTTTAAGAGAGCGTCTACTGTAAGCGCTTAAAGAGTAATTCGGTAAAGAGGGTAGTGAACGGCCAAATAAGGTTTGCTAGAGGCAAATAGGTTCGATAAAAAATCTACCCCATCCGATACGTGTGTTAGTGTCAACGAATAAACCGGGTAAGAAGTCTTCAGCATCATTGGAGAGCGCCCTACCTGCACATTGGTGAGTCTGCTTGAATCTTGTACTAACTGTGAAACAAATATTTTTGTAGTTTGGTTAGCCCGTACTTTATTGCCACCTCATGCACATATTGTTTCTTATATTTTATTCTGGAATTTGATATTTAGTTGATATTTACTGTTATAAGGGATTCAGTCGAAATCCTCAAAACTGAGGGGTGAGGAACATTTAGCCCACACCGAAAGGTTTGCAAATAGAAAGTTCATTTAACAATATAAGCTATTAAATTTTCATATGTAATCTATAATATGTTTCTCGCCTATTTACAATTAATTGAATTCATTATCATAATCATATTCTTTTTATAATAATATATATTACCAGTATTTATTATTATTATTTTCATTCTTTAGTTTCTATTAAGTATTTAATATTATATTTCATTACTTATTCTCTATTTCTTGATTTGCTTTTTTTATAATAAACCCATTTAAATTCGATAACGTTTAGTTTGCTTTCATGCATAATTAGTAAAACCTTATCCTGAACCTTATACCAGACGTAACCCTACACACAAAGACCTCTCATTATCAACAACAACTGATAGCAGCGGAGGCCGGATCTATCCTTTCGGACTTTTCTTACAGGAGTCGTTGATTCCTGTTTCCCACGTACTTGTGGGTGGTGACAGCCAGCTACGCTGCCTTTTTGTTATTTTCAGGGACCATACATATTGGTATTGCCGGTTATTACATTGGAGACGTTATTTTTTTCCATAGGATATTACATTGGTGACGTTACTTAATTACCGGATATTACAGTCCACCGGATATAAACACCAATTACACTAACTTACCTCCTTGGTAGGACCCTGAATGCGACGCTGCAATCACTCAACGTAAACAAAAATTAATGAAATATAAAAATGAAAGTACCGTGGAGAACTACATACTATGCAAGCAAGAAATAGTACGAGTAAAAAAACTATTAAAAGACAAAGCCAAGTACAGTTGGAGGAGATGGTGCTCAAACCTTAATAATTATACACCTGTGACTGAACTCTGGAACCAAGCAAAAAGAATGCAAAGGAAAGTAAATAATATAGAAAAAAATTACAGTACTGCATGGCAGGAGGACTTTTTTGATAAAATTGCACCACCTATGCCTCTTGATGACATCAGCCACAACCTAGAAACATTCAAACAGTCCAAAAATAATCATTCCATTTTCTCAACACCTATTAACCTGAAGGAAATAGATTATGCATTGCAAAACAGAAAAAATACATCTCCAGGCTACGACGAAATTCGATATCCCATGCTATACCATCTACCTCTAAATGCCAAGCAAATTTTAAAACAAATATTTAACGACATTTGGCTGACTGGCGAAAGTATCACTGAATGGAAAAAGATCGTGGTCATACCCATTTTAAAACATGGCAAAAATCCAGAGGATGCTGACTCTTATCGGCCCATA
Organism: Galerucella calmariensis; assembly: GCA_910591675.1. Lineage (NCBI taxonomy): Eukaryota > Metazoa > Arthropoda > Insecta > Coleoptera > Chrysomelidae > Galerucella > Galerucella calmariensis. The sequence goes on along the minus strand of CAJUYG010007993.1, from coordinate 6,115 downwards.
TCGCTATTACCATGTATTTTAAAAATATTCGAAAGAATAGTGAAAAATCGTTTAGAATGGTGGTTGAGTCATATAAATGTCCTCCCTTCGAGTCAATATGGTTATAAAAGAAACTACGGAACTTATGACGCAGTGGCACAGATTGTTACAGAAGCACAAGCATGTTTTGCAAATGACGAATATCTTATCACACTATTCCTTGATATAAAATCCGCTTATGATTGTGTAGAATGGCAAATATTACGCGGAAAATTAATCGATCTGCAGGTACCTGTAGAAATAGCAAATATTATTTGCAAACTGTATGTAAATAGATCCGTAACAGTTCGACAACAGAATGGAACCCTGTTAAAAAATCGAGTAGCCAACAGAGGTCTACCACAAGGCTCCGTATTAGCGCCATTATTATTCAATATTTACACTATAAACGTTCACAGGACTACATCCAACGCTAATATTATCCAGTATGCAGACGACTTTGCCATCTACATACATTCGAAAAGATTTGAACAGTGTCTAATATCATTTAATGCAGCTATAACACCACTCTACAATTGTTTAGAGAAACTAGGATTGGATATCTCTCCAAACAAATCAAAATGCGTAATCTTTACTCGACATAACATCTTAAATACCCCCACAATAACATTGGGAAATATCCGGTTCCCTCTAGTCACCGAATATAAATATCTTGGTATTACCCTTGACAGAAAGCTGACATTCAAAACACATATAGATGAAATTCTAGTAAAATCAAGTAAAGGACTAAACTTTCTGAAATCTATAATGAAAACATGGTGGGGTGCAAATCCTCAAACTGCACTAATCTTCTACAAATCATACATAAGGTCTATTATCGACTATGGCAGCACGTTATATGGCTGTGCAAGCAAGAAAGAGCTACGAAAGTTGGATGTTTTACAAAACAAAGCCTTGAGGTTGTGCATAGGAGCGATGAAATCAACACCTATCGAACCACTTCGAGTAGAGACCTTAGAACCACCTTTAGAACTACGGAGACAAATGTTAGCAGAAATAAACATCTTAAAATGTAAAACGAAAAATTCCCCAATAATGAATATGATAACAGCTTTAAACATTCATGATCTGACATCCAAATATTGGAAACATAAAAGCTCACCCCTTTTATGTGAAGCTTATAGAAACACAAGTGATTTTTATCCTACTAACATTTCTTTAAACCTCAAAGTACTTCTTTTAGATGTGCGAATAATAATCCCGGAATATTCAGAAGTAACAGCTCTAAACAATGCAGTAGTCAAACAAATTACAAATACATATCAAAACTACACACCAATATATACTGATGCTTCCAAAAATAATCAAGGGACCGGTGCTGCAATTGTAATACCTCAACAGTCACATCACTGTTACCAACTAGATAAACATACATCAATTTTCAGTGCAGAATCTATAGCCATATTAAAAGCAATAGAATGCACAATACAAAACAATATTGAAAAATCTTTAATTTTCACTGATTCACTTGCTGTCCTAAATAGTTTAAAATCGCACATAGAAATAAACTCAAAGTATATTAATCCATATACATCTAAAATCAAAATGAATCTGGCGGAACTCAATGAAAATCAACAAATAATTTTTGTTTGGGTCAAAGCTCACACTGGAATTGTATACAATGAGAAAGTGGACGAATTGGCAAAACAGAGCATTCTTACAGGCGAAGAAACGACATGCTGGCCAACATTGGACGAAAGAATCAATCAAACCAGAACTAAAATGCATACAAACTGGAGCAATCGTTACAGGGAATATTGTATCACAAAACCTACTCGCTACACACAGCTAGTACCAAAAATTGAAAAACGATACTGGTTTGAAGATTATCAACGCCCAAGGAAATACATAACTACCATCAGTCGTATGAAGTTTGGACATGCTTGCTATCCTGCTCATTTACGTAAAATTAATATCCTGGATAGTAACTTATGTATTACTTGTAACGTCACGTCCGACTTAGATCATATATTTTTCAATTGCAATAGATACAAAAACCAATCTGAAACATTGATACAAAAACTTCTAAATTTAAAAGTTGAAACACCTTTCAATATCATGTATTTAATATCTACAAATAAAAAAAATATATTCGACTGCCTTATGAGTTTTGTTACTGAGACAAATATTAAATTGTAGTTATTATAATATTAAATCTTGTAACCCTAATTGTCTATCCTACTGTATTATTTACCTTACTTACCGTGGTCTACCTTGTATTTGTTGTTGTGAAAAATGCCCTGACAGACCCCTGGGCGAGAAGAGAGTGACCTTTGTAACTTAATCCTTTGTGTTAGGAAAAATACCTTTTGGGACATTTTTGTTATAGTTAGATAGGGAAAACATTGTCACGTTTTTTATTCATATTGTCTGAAACAGGTTCAAAACGTTCAAACATTTCACCAACTTAGTGTCTGGCTGCATGGGCTATGCCTTATGCCCGTTTGTAATTATCAATGATTTAGTACAAGTTTAAGTCAATTTTTTAGGATCCTAAACTTAGGACACTAAACTATTGACAAGAAAAAAATGTGTTTGCAACACACCATGTTTTAGTCACTTATTTAGGTTGTGATTATGCGAACTGATGAAGATGATTTTGTTAGTAACCTGTTATTTTTCAGATTTTAGCAAAGAATTTGAATTTTTTAGTTTAAATAGGTATCGGACAACAATGGACACAGAATTTTTATTGTTAGCAGCAGCAACTCTTATATATAGTAGTAGTAAGGAATTATATAAGAAGGAGAAGCCCTCATGTGCTTATTTTTATATTGAGAACTTTTAACTATGTAAAGGAAAGGTCTTTCTTTATATAGTTCAATAAGTCGAAGTACTTGATCATGAGACCACGACAGTTTTGATATTTAAAATAGCTCAAACGAAAAACTTTCACATACACAACATTCTCACCCTTCAATAAACGATATAATATTTAAGCTTTGAATAAACGTTGGTTATGTAGCAGAACCAGTGTCACCACCATCATGAAGAAAAAATCAATAACCTTAAAATAAAGTTTACCCTATATGTTTGCCCCAAGTTGTCATTTAATTGATAGAAAATAGGACTGGTTCTATAAATATTTTCTATCAATTAAAATTGAACAAAAATAGGACAAGTTTCGTCAATTTCAAAATTGACTGAAAAATTGATGATAAATGTGTATGTATCTATCATTTATTTAGGAACCTAAAAAATTAACTAAAACTTGTACTAAATCATTGATAATTACAAACGGGCATTAAAGCCAAAAAAAAAATGCTTTTCTATGCCTATCCTTAAAAAAGGGTTAACCTAAAAATGACCTTAAAGAAGGCCACGTGTATTTTTGGTTCTAAAAATAAAGTAATGTTTTTACGAGTATTATAATTGATTTTATTAAACGTGGGCAGTATACATCAATTTCTGGCGACGAGTGATTAAAATATTGATTTGGTGTTCAAAGAGTTTCAAGGGTTTTGATTCTGGAAAATGTCAGACCCTCCGGCGACACCGATTGCCGTTGCTGAACAGCAGACAGCACAATTGACTATTGTAAATACAGGAAATGTTTCGACATTAGCAGGTTTTAAACATGGAGATGATTTTGAAGTATTCGAAGAAAGGCTTGAACAATATATGTTAGCAAATATGATTGATGAGGGGAGAAAGGTAGCTGTTCTTCTAACTTTAATTAGTGAAGAGGTTTACAAGGTTTTAAAGAATTTATGTGTGCCCAACAAGCCAAAAGAGAAGAGTTTCGATGATATAATTAAGTTACTGGCAAGCCAATTTAAGCCAAGGGTTTCTGTTTTTAGGAGACGAATAAAGTTTGATTCGTTAAAACAAAGTCAAGAATCAGTTAATGACTGGTACATTCTAATTAAGAACGCAGCCACACAATGCGAATTTGGTGATAGAATTTTAGACAGGGTGAAAGAGAAGTTTGTAGTTGGTATGAAACCAGGACCTATCCTAGACAGAATGTGTGAAGAGAGTCCAGACAAAGATTTAAAGGACTTAGTTGAAATTGCATTGGTGAAAGAAGCAGCACTAAATGAATCCAGGGGTACAGAAATTAACTACACTGAGAAAACTAGCAGCTCAAGTAATTCTAAGCAATATCAGCAACAGTCAACTTCAAAGGTAAGAGACCGACAGCAGGTAAATTCAAATGGAGGTACGTTCAAAAGTAGAGATGACTCAGAAAGACAGATAAAGGGTCAGGAAATGTTGTGTTTTTACTGTAATAATAGTCCAGTAAATAAGGGTATCAACCTTGAGAATAGGTCGGGCCGGTGTCATTTTTTTTTTAATTTGTAGGTATTTATGTGTACATTAACCTCTCAAAATCTCATATATGGCGGAATGACCGCAAGACCCTGAAAATCGCCCTGAAGAGCCCAAAAATCCATTTTCCCAACTATTTTCGTCCATATCTCCCAAAATATGGCACCTAGAGATTTCGGATTTGGAAAGAAATGAAGATCAGATCAATGCCTACAAAAATGGTCCCTATCGTTTTCGTCGTCAATTTGGTGGTTTTCAAGATAACGGGCCACAAACGCGCGCCGTATTTTTTACATCTGACCTGGATCTCGGGAGGCGCTCTCAGCTCCTTAATTTCTGAGCGGTTGGACAATTTTTCTAATTACTCGGGTAAAAATGGATATTTTTTTATGATTCAAAGTTCATTTAAAAGGAGAAATCTGCATCTATAATATCTTGTCACTGGTTTTTTTTTGGGCCCCCAGAATTTTGGGAATTCCCGCCAAAGCAAAATTTTGGTCGATATTTTGACCCCCCTATGAATCTAGTTGTATTTTGTCTATAAAAAGTATTTTGACCGAATCCTTCCGAAAAATGGGACTTTGAAGGGTTTCGAAGACACTCCGGGGGATTACATAAACATTTTCTCGCGCATTCCAATAAACCACGTGTTTTCGTCAGGGCGGTTTTTCCGGATTTTCAGAGTTTTCCGAAATTTTATGGAAAATCCCGGAATTTAGGGATAATGGATCCTTTTATCGGGTTCTGATACACCTCATTCGAAAGCTTATGTTCTCCCCTTGTGAACGGTACTTTTTTTTTCATTTCAACTCTTTTAGTTTTCCGGAAAATCTAGAGAATCTCTGCCCCCCTGAAAATCCAAGTTTTTTTTTTCATGATTACTTTCTTTTTGTGGTTTGAATTTTTGAGAGTGAAAATTACACCATATTGAAGAGAATAAGAAATAAGTGTCAAAAAAAACGAGAAAAAACGAGAAAAACAAGAAAAAAATAATAGTGAGGTTTTTTTTGTGAATTTTTGGAGTCTTTGGTGTCCAAGGTAAGGTTTCATGTCTGCTATCTCAAGTCAATGATTATTTATTTACTACTAAAGAGAAAAAAGTTTAATGTTCTGTTATTGTTTTCTAGTTTTGTTACAGAAGATGGAAGTCGAAAGGAATTCTAGTTCGGGGGTGTGCTTCATTTGTGATGGAGATCTGACTGAAGATGTTCTTACGGTCACCCGAGGGCTGAAAACTTTAATCGATGTGAGCAAGATAAGGCAGGAAACAGATAGTTATTGGGGGCACCTTCATTGCCAGGATCATTACGTGAGGAGGGAGAAAACTAGTGGCGCCATCTACGATTGACCCTCGAAGTTCAAAAAATCAAGATACGTGTATATCCAGTCCCCTTGGCTCACACATTGGCTGAGAAAATGCCGTATTTTTATATTCCAAGCATGATAATTTTCGCGACCCCTTTTTTGCAATAAATATTGGGTTAGCGAAAAAAACCATGGGAACCATTTTTGTAGGTATTGAACTGCTCGTCATTTCTATCAAAACCGCAAATCTCTAAGTGCCATATTTTGGAAGATATCGGCCAAAAACGTTTTTGGGCTCCGAGGGCCATTTTCCGGGCCTTGCGGGCATTTCTTCATATATGAGATTTTGAGAGGTGAATGTAGCCATCAATACCTGCAAATTAAAAAAAAAATGGCATCGGCTCGACCTATTTTCAAGGTTTGGCCTTGTTCTGGACTACTGTTACTGGACTATAAGGGCAACCATGATTTTAAATTGTGTAAATTTAGAAAGTACATA
>CAJUYG010007992.1:0-10276 GCA_910591675.1 Galerucella calmariensis | reverse complement strand
TAAATACCAGTATTACAAAAGTTATTAAAGGTGGATACTTTTATCTGCAAAGCACTGTATATTCGCATGAACTTCGAGATTGTCATCAAATATCGAAAGGATCTTAAGGAAGAGAACGCACCACCACTCAGTAGAGCGAATGAACTGATCTGGTACACAGACGGCACAGTAAGTCGAGCAAATATAAAGGAATTGTCTCGCTCGGTAATTCAAGCAGAGATATATGCAATACTTGCATGTGCAAGGGCAAATAACATGAGAGGCTACAACAACAGGCAGATCAGGATCTACAGTGACAGTCAAGCTGCCCTTAAAGCACTTGAGAGCTATAGGGTGACATCTCGGCTAGTATGGGAATGCGGCGAAGAACTTAGAAGACTGGCGACAGTGTAACAGTGTAACACTGGAGTGGGTCCCAGGTCACAAAGGAATCGCTGGAAATGAAAAAGCTGATGAACTCGCAAGAGCAGGATCGTCAACTCTGATGAACGGACCCGGGGTGGGCGAAAGAACAACACAATAAACACTGGAAAAATATACCCAGGCAAATACATGGGAAGAAATTCATAAAAGCACCATCAGAAAAAGTAGCGAAAGAACTGCTCTCAAAGAGCAGGAACAAACTACGCACCATAACGGGGCTACTTACGGGACATTTTCCCACAAAGGAGCACCTGAACAAAATAGGGCTGTATAACGGAGACCTTACATGCAGAAGATGCTAAAAGGATACCGAAACAGCTCTGCATATACTAGGCAACTGTGAGTCGCTGGACCACAGGAGGCAGAAACTGTATGGCAGAACCCAAATGACTCCAGAAGAGTTCTACAACCAACCAGCAAAGAACCTGTATGAGCTAATACAGGGAACGGATTGGCGTAATAGGCTGTAGTCAGAGCACTAGGAGTGTCCACAATGAGCCCAGGAGGCTGAGGTAGTGACGGCGAAGGGACGGCACCTTTAAAATAAAAAAGCCATAAATAAATTTATGGACTTTTGGATCATTCTTATTAAAAATAGTTTATCTTCCATCAGGTATAGTACGGCTCTGCACGGTAAATCCTTAAACATGGAGACTTATTTTTTCCTTGAAATTTGCTAAAACGAAGCATGAAATGTAACCTAGTTAAAATAAACACTTTGTAACTCGTCACTTTTTATTGAGGTTATGTTTATTTATTACTGTTGTGAAGTTAATTCTATCCGGTTAACCGGTTGATTTTCGCGAGAGATCATGAACGATAACAACCTTTAAAATTTCTTTGGTGGGGGTATAACCGCTCTGTAACCGATTTCACATCAATGGTATCTCACGAAAAAATACTTAAACCATCTCCATTTACATAACCTTAAATAATTTACCTTGACATTCCAACTAAACATTTCAGACCAATTTGCTACACGAGCGCCATCACAATTTAACGCATTTCGAGGACACTTTTCATAACACAGAGTTTGTGCTCCTTATGTCTAGTCTCCATGTCCTTAAAGTTTAAGGCATCTCATGCCTAAGTCAAGTCAAATCAGTTTCTTAGATCGTGAAAAACACTATACATTCCAGAGATAAATAGCATCCCGTTTTTTTTCAATTATTTTTCTATGGTTTTGTCGTCAACATAACCTCACTTTTTTGATTGGTTTGTAAGATTTACGGTATCAAGGTAATATCAAGAGTTTTTTGAGACAATCTGTTGTTATGGTATTTGTCGTACTGTTAGGCAACGGTAACTTATGGTACGAAAATTGATGTCTAATATTTTATAGCGGAAGAAAAAGGCGATTACCTTCTAGATTAAAAGTTTAATATTATTTTCTATTTCTATGTAATAGTAATGCATTAACTACTATAATGTTTTTTGCACTATCTAGACCAAGCCACCAAGATCGTTGAGGCGTGAATTGAGATTTAAAAAATATTAGCTCTACCGCGGGAATTGAAAGGTAAAAAAAGGAAGGAAGTCAGTAGCGGCTGCTTTTAAATTTCCACAGTCTTCTGTGCTTGTGTTGTAGTGAAGTAAAAATACAAATGCTGTAACTTAATAAAATATTACTTGTGAGGGGGTTCGGTATTTGTTCCAACTGGAATTTATGAACCGATCTGGAAAAAGATATTGATAATCAGTTTGGAATGCGAAACAAATATATATATATATATATGCTCTACAGGCCTTGTAGACCCAGCGCAGTTATTTTTCTCCATCCCTCTCTATTCTTAGCTTTCTATTTCCAATTTCGTATTTTCAGTTTATTTATATCAGACCTCACACTTTCAAACCATCTTTTTCTAGGCCGCCCTCTTCTTCTTTTGCCAATAAGAGTCCTGTAAAGAGCCATTTTTGTCATTCTTTCTTTTGTTTAATCTTTCTAAGTATACCAACCACCTTAACCTGTATGTTTTTATTTTTGATGTTATCTTTGATTTTCCATATAACATGTCCATCCTTCAGGTGTTTCTATTCCACCGAAGATTGCTCTCAGAATCTTACGCTCCCAGCGCACCAGCTTTTCTTCCTGTTTTTTTGTTAGAATCCATGTTTCACTTTCGTATGTTACAGTGGGTTTTATAATGGTATTATATACTCTTATCTTCATCTTTCTTGAACATTATTTTGATTTCATCAGTGTCTGGAGCATTCCAAATTTTCTGTTGCCTTTTTCCAAACTAAAATATTTGCAAAGAAATACATGCAAACAAAAAAGTATTATTTCTGTTGCGTTCCATATTTTGTTGGATGTAACTCTCCAAAAACTGGGGTCAAGAGTGTATTGGCCCCCTCTGAAAATTCATAATGAATAAAAAAAAAGGTAGAACGTGTCGCGGGACACACGGTAGAAACTTTAGTTCCATTTAAGCAAAAATTATGTAATACATCTGACGTTATAGATAAACAATTTGCATATTCCTCGGTGGTCGAGTAGTAAGCAAAACAGACTCTCACGCGGTAGACCCGGGTTCGATTCCCCGTGAAGAAGTTTTTTTTTATTGTTGATTTTATTTTTAAATCATTATTCTGCTTGATATTAATAACGACAACAGGTAGACGTTTGAAATATTTAGCAAAATATTCATTATTATAGATAATGGTACGGTACCCTTCATGAGGGAGTCCCACTGGCAACATCTACTTATAACAGCATCGTATATTTAAAAAAGGAAACCGTAGCATTATACAAATTGGACATTCAAGAACTGTACGTTTACCACAAAAAAATTAGTGGAAACATAAAATTGAATTGTAAAATTTTCAATTTGAAGTTATATTATATTACAGTTTATAGAAATTTTGATTTTCTAGATTTTTTCTTAAGTGGGCCGTAGAAAAAATATGCTGTTCGACTCGTGTGGATTGTCCATATCGCACTTGAACGATTGAGCACTCCGCCTACGGCGTCGATTAAAACATTCAAGTTTTCAAAATTTCAACACCCAGTATCTCGAAAAGTAAATGTGCTAGACCTCATATCATTTTGTCCAATTTTACGAGAGGAATCTACATGCAAACGTTGTAATTACCCTTAACGTTCCAGATGCTTATACCATTTTTTGCGCGATCGTATTGAAATAAATTCCGAATAAAATAATTTAAATTTCTTCGAAATAAACGAAATATCAAAAGTGACATTTATACTTCTCGATCAGTTTAAAATATATTTTGCATTTTGGTGAAATTATTACTTTTCAACGTCTGGACGGTAAGTAAATCGCTTACCGACGTGTTAAACTTAGAAACCAGTAAACACAACCTACCGTCCTGACAACCGATGATGTAAATAAACAAAAAAAGATCAATCGCGCAAAAAAAAATTATGGAAATAATAGTAAAAATTTATCCGAACAAATTCAAGTAGATCCCCAGCACTGCGAATACCAGCTTTGCATATAATTTTAATATAGCATCGGTGGTTCAGTGGTAGAATGCTCGCCTTCCATGCGGGCGGCCCGGGTTCGATTCCCAGCCGAAGCATATGAATCGCTGCTTCGTAAACGAGAGAGAGACTCAGGAGAGAGCACACGCACGCAAGCAAGGCACATAACGAAGCAACGTAACGTAACGTAACGTAACGGTCAGATCTTTTGCGTCACGACCCCCGGTCGCTCAAATATAACCTTACGTAAAGAACTAAAGTTCCAATAACGTTTCACCGTTTGAGACGTTAAAAAAATTTCATGCTGTAACTATTTTATATTGGTAAGAGAAGTTCAGTCAACCTATTTTTGACCCCAGAATAATAATAGGTCTGTTCGTAGAGCAGTCACAAACGGTTGGAAACTGGACGACTCATGCGCAGTGAATAAAAATCGTCCACAAAAAGACTCTGCGCATGAGTCGTTCAGTTTCCAACCGTTTGTGACTGCTCTACGAACAGACCTAATATGATGTATAACTCAGCACCCCGGTATTATTACAACTTTTTATACGTTCAGGAGAGATTTAGAAGGGGAACCCGAGTTTATCAGTTATCCGAAATTTTAAATATTTTTGTACCATCCAAATTCGAATGGTCGAAGCTAGGGGAGAAATGTGGTCACTACCCACCCAATAATATCCATCAAACGGCAATTTATCTACTCAAAAATTCTCTAGAGCTACGCCAATGACGTTGCATAATAAGAAAATAACGTTGCAATTAATTAAAAATAAGGCGGAGCAAATATTTTTGTTGAAACGAAATTATTATTTAGCGAAAGTAACATTAAATAATAATCAAAAGTTTATATGTTGCGTAAACAATATGTAAGTGTTGATCTTTTTTTTCACATTTTTTGTAAAATAACTTTCGGTTGTACGCCACTGCTGTTGAAGGTAACGTTTAATTAAAGGTCGAAATACTACCGTCGAAGAAACGGTAGAAGGTACTTTCAGGTAGAATATATAAAAAAAGGGCAGCGCACGCTGAGTGGAATTCTTATGAAACGCGATCATAAAAGGTATATTTAGTTATGGACTAGTTAGTTTATATCGTTGAGTGAAAAATCCAACGATTTTATTAAAACATTCCACACAACAGGTTGTTTACTCGGTCTCTAGCATCTGCATCTGATAGAACCGAAGTAGGTTCAAAAGTTGTATATCTCATGCGTAGAAATATATTTTATTACCATTATAAACGAGACGTTTAGTTACATTTCGTAATATTACCGTTATCACATAAAGGTGCAAACGAGGTTCAAGATGTGTTTTTCCGTAATTTTAAAATTATAAATCATAAAAATTGAATATTAGTCCAGTAACTGAAGACCTGAAAATAGGCAAACCTATCAATATATTTGTCCAATAATTTTTTTTGGCTTGATTTGTAGGTCTTGACAGGTACTTCAAAGGGAGAAAAAGTTCTCCAAGATTGCCTCTTAGCTAAGGGCCCAAAATGGCCCCTAAGCCCCCCAAAAAACGGTTTCCCGCCATTATCTCCCGAAATATGCAATTTGGAAAATTTTTGTTCAGGTAAAAAGTAAAGGTCGTAAAATTATCTACAAAAATGGTCCCTATCATTTTTTTCCAGAATGCAATAGTTTTCGAGATAATCGCATCCAAACGTCCCTTCGCTTACGCGGCTGCACTACCTCTAAAAATGCTACCGTCTATAAAATTAACTTGTAAACCGGCGGACAAATTCTTCCATAACTCGGTCAAAAATTAATATTTTTCGATGATTTAAAGTTCATTGTAATGGGAATATCCGTAGGTATCAATATGTGTACCTTAAACCCCCTTCTCGCCCGTCGAGGACATTGAAAAATTGGCCAATGTTATTTTTCCCCAATATTTTGGCCTCTTCCATTAAATCATTGACATTTTATTTATTTTAAGTGGTTTATTATCCCTTGTTTTTTCAAATGGGGTCTGGGGAGGTCCTGAATGTTCCTAGAAATGTTTTTTCAGTATCTTTGTGGCGTTTCAATAAAAAGTTTATTTATTTATTTGCATTTTTCAGTCGTTTTCGGAGTTCTTTCTTTAGTTCCAAATGTTTACATCAGATTCAAATGCACATGCTCCCCACTGGTAAAAAAAGCGATATTTTTTAGAATTGATCCGGACTTTGAATTAAATAAAATACTTTCTTTTAAAACACACAATATACGCCAGTTTTGTTGATGATCTACTGAAAAAATTACCTTTTTTTGGAAAAAAGCATTTAATAAAATTTTATTTGTAAGGAACTGACCCATTATTTTATTCAATAATTTTGAATATTAATAACACTACAAGCTATAAGAACAATATTATCTACGTATTTAAAAAAATTAGATTAATACAAGCGTGTGGTTTTCAATAACCCTCTCAATATGGACTCACAGCGTATTTTATAAGGTAATTTACAACGATTCTGAATAAAGAAAAATGAAATCTTAAAATTACGCAAACAAAGTATGTTGACTTATCAGTGAATGCTTCGAGTCTTTTTAGGCTTTTCTGCCATTGCTTCCGTTTTTTTGCATCCTTATTGATAGAAATAAATGTTTTGTTAGATGTTTTAATCGTAGAAATATACCTCAGTTTCTTATATTCTGAATTCTGAGCAGTTCAGTAAAGTGTCTTTATCGGACTGGTCTGTTATTCGCCTCGCTTCGCTCGTCACATAATTTCAGACTCGTCCGATAAAGAATCACTTTACTGCCTTGGTACATAAATAACTATTATTTCACCATTTATAAATTATAATTAAATATTCATAATAATGTATTTAATATTAAAATTTTTTACAGTAAAAAAGATTATATTAGGAAATTAAAAGAAATATCAAATGAATCAGTTTGAACAACAAAATACATTAACCTTAATACAAATTGGCTAGCATGACACACGCTACCACAATATAAACATTATTTTCCTTACCCTGAACTCCATCGGAAAATTATCTACAGGTATGGCGCTCAAATTCGCCCACCCCTGCACAATTAACAACTGTCAGTGTAATTTAAGACTGCTCTACGTTTTTCTAGCCAACCCTCTGCTAAATCCAAATCCCGAAAGGTGTGCTGATGACTCACGCTTAAAATGGGAAGCCTTGTTAAATTTCACCCCCTCATACGATATTTATTATCATATCGAATAGGTCGATACACAGCTTAGAAAAGGGTCGGATCTCGAAAATTTGTTTTTGTACTAAGACTGGAAATTCTATGTGCTCGTACGATTATTACCATTAAGGTCCTTTTTAAACAGCAAAAGGGTCAATTCTATAAGAAGTTGTTAAAAATTAACGGTAAGCCGTTATATTTGACAAAGTCTCCGCTATTATAATTGTTTTAATCTATACATAGTCAAGATTATGATTCAAATTTCAACATGTATGGTACACTCCGCGTCATATAAAACTGGTACACATTTTTTTCCCTATGTAAACCAAACTTAACTAATCAAAATGACAAACAGACACATGTGTCAAATTTGACAAAACGCATTATCCACGATGCCAGCACATTTAAGTGAATTCGATAAAATACGAATCATTTCCAAAATAGAGGATGGTTGGTCCATTAGACGACTTGCACAAGAATTAAATAGAAGTAGAACCACGATTCAAAACATTAAAAAAAGGTGGGATAACGATCAAACTGTTAGCAGAAAAAGAGGAACTAGAAGACCATTTATAACTACAGCGGAGCAAGACGAAGCATTAACTGATTATTTGAGGGAAAATCCATTCCATACTGCAAGACATGCTAAAGTTGCAGTAAACTTCAATGCTTCAATAACAACCGCATTAAGAAGAATTAGAAAAACTAATTTAAAGAATTGTGCAGCCGCCCGGAAATACAAACTAAATGAAGAACATAAGCAAGGTAGAATAATATTTGCCTTAAATTATGTTTTAAACGATACATAAAATTTTTTGGGCAGGGTAATTTTTTCCGATGAAAAAGTATTCCAATCACATAATGACGGCCATATTAGAGTTTATAGACCTCCTCGAAGTAGGTTTAATGAAAATTATATTTCTTCTAATGATAAGTCTGGACGATTTTCTGTAAATGTTTGGGCTTGGATGTATAGAGGAGGTTTAGGAATGTGCTGGAGAATCGAAGGAAGATTAAATGCGAGGAATTATTTGGATATTTTAGATGGAGTGATGTTACCATCGGTTAGGGAAATCTTCCCCAATGATAATTTTATTTTTCAGCATGATAATTGCTCAGTGCACACTGCTCGCAGCGTACGCAATTATATTGCTGAAAATAACATTGAAACGCTACCATGGGTCGCTAAAAGTCCAGACCTTAATCCAATAGAAAATGTTTGGGGGCCTATGGTAAAAAAATTAAAAAATTTCAATACAATTCCACGAAACAAAGAGCACTTATGGACACTAATAGAAGAAACCTGGGAAAGCTTGAGAGAAGATGAACATTTAACATTAAATTTAACTGACTCAATGCCTACAAGATTACAAGAACTTATCAATAATAATGGGGGTATGACACGTTATTAATTATTGAATGTAAACTTTCATGGCTTTCATGCTACCATGGTCTATGATCTATTTGTTAGTTCATTTATTTGAAATGTTTTAATTCTGAATTACGTGGATCTCGTATCCAAATCTAAAACTGTAAACTTTTCTATTGAAATTTTGTAGTTATTTTTGAAATTTTATGGCTACAAATGCACAATTGTTTGAATCAGGTTTTCTAATTTTTCTCGATTCTGTTGTTACTGAAGCATTAGTTTTCTGTATCTTTTGCATGTCTTGCCGTATTAAAGGGATTTTCGTATAAATAATCAGATAAAGCTATGTTTAGCTCTATTCTAGTTAAAACTGGTCTTCCATTTCCAATTTTTCCTACAACAGTTTGATCCTTGTCTCACCTTTTTTTAAATCAGTCATTTAATTAACCAACCAAATTTTATTTAAAAAAATATTCGAACCTGTAAAAATGTAATTCTTTTGTATTTATTAGAATATCACACTATTTCTAAATTTAAGCTAGTTACTGTTTGTGTATAAGTGATATAATAGATTTTTCTTTTTTCCAATTTGTTTTATTGCTTTACAACATTTAATGTCATCATTACATATACTAACATTTTTGTTGAGCTGGCATCACTGCCCTAGAAATTATACCATAACAGCTGGTTTAGCAGTGACAATTTTTAAAAGATCAATTTACACAGCTACAAAAACACTATTTTGGATTATAATAGTTGTACCAGTTTTATATGACGCCAGCTGTACCCAATAAAGAGCTTTTATAGACTAGCAAAAATGGGTTAGCAGATTGTCTTATTTTTAACTGTGCCAGAATTGCTTCTAATGTGTGGGCTTTTTGGTTGCCAGAACCTTATTGCTGTAAAAGCTCCAATGTAATATTAGAAGAAAGAGGCTAGGACGAAAATAAACCTGGGGAAGGGGGACCGAAACATTAGTCTTCAAAAACTTTATAAAAAATATGTTTCCTTTCTTAATATCACAATATTAGATCGTTTACATTATATATTTTTTTTATTGTTACATTAATATCACGAACAACTCTAAATCTGTGAAGCTCAAGATTCTTTTTTAACTTCAAATTCAAATGAAGATGAATATAGATATCCCTGAGTCCGGTCCTGTCGCAAACACATGCCAAATAACCCCATATATTTCAAACTAAGAGGTGCTTATCGGCGAAACAAAAGAAGGCTACTTGAAAAGCTTTTGTTTTACACAGGTCTATGCATTTTTTTCGTGTTCTCTTCATTTTATCCCGTTTTTACCAGAGGCTTCAAATTAGCGAAGTGCTGGTGGTATGCATGATTTGAAGGATTCTTTTGTAATATTTTCACGTACGATGTGTTTTGTTAATTTGAAGAATTTTTATGCTTGCCTTCGCAAATTAGTTCACTTGAGAATTAAAGGGATGATCAAGTTATGGCGAATAAACTAAAAACTTTAACCATAAAAACGCTCTAATTGCTAGGCAACAGTTTCTCATTAAACCACCTAAATTTACCAGACAAAATACAAACCTCTCGTTAGGGAAAATAAATTGACATTCGCAATCCTTTTTAACAGCCCCAATACCAAATTATTTTTCATATTGCAATTTTGAACAGGGTGCAATAAATGGGGATATTAATTTATGGCGCAGACGACTTCAAGAAGTAGTAAACAATAAAGGTGGCCACATTCATAATATATTATTTTACCTTAAGTTTTAAAGTTACTAAACTGTTTTCATAAATGTGTTATTTGTTAAAATGTTATTTAATAAAAAAATGGTATTTCGCGAATCCGGTAATTTCAGAAATAGTATATTATTAAACGAGCAATTTATGATAGCCATAATTCACG
>CAJUYG010007991.1:0-10277 GCA_910591675.1 Galerucella calmariensis | reverse complement strand
TCGTAAATTTATCACGTGATCGTAAAAAATATATACTAATTATAAAAGTGAAAAATAATGAAGTACTTTTTAAATATTTACGGCCGTATGAAAAATAGTGTACATAGTGTACAAAAGTGAATTTCACTCATTTCATTTCACCGATGTCAACATTATTTTCAAAAAACCATTACATTAAACAATATTTTGTTACAATTATCGCATGGTCGTAGGAAAAATAGTGTACATTACTTGTGCGAAAGTGATTTTTCACACTCGTAGTGTATACTCCCCACTCGTGTGAAAAATTTCACTTTCCGCACTCGTTACGTTATATAGTATTTAATAGACAATATGAGTACCTAGTGTAAATAAGCAATTGTTACAAATGTATTGATTATATGACTAAAATACCATCCCAAAAATAAAATCCCATTCGAACTTAATCATCCAAACTTATTTTATTCATGGGACAGTAAATAATACCAAGTATTTATTCAATTCGATAATTTTTTGTCAAATATTATAAGTTACTTTTATGTATAAATATTAATTTTTTATAATCATAATTATTATAAGCTCGTTATAAGCTATTCCGTTTTGTGTTACTAAGAGTTAGCTATGAGAAGAAAGAAAGGTTTTATCCAGGCAAATAATAATTCAAATTTGCCAAGTGTCAACCAGTTGATGCTGGGAGTAACATCACATCAGTGCCGTCCTTACTTTCAATATGGAGTGGTCAAATAAAGAGATCCAAATCACAAAAACAGGCATTCAATTTATGATGCCTGAACAGGCATTGAAGAAAATCTCAATATAATTTTTTTTTAAATACTCTGATGTCTACATGCATTGAAAAAACAGGATATGTACCCCATGGCATCTTCAAGCCAAGTGGTGCGCCTAAGAATTCATGCACAGATTATTGTAATAAAACACTGGGTCCAACGTTTCGGCGTACATTATCATCAGTTTTAACGACACCCAAATACAAAATTATAACTTTGTGAAAACTGTATCTATATTGGGTTGTTAGCATCTTTGAAGTGATTTGCTCCAAAGCTGAATGCAATTTATTTATTGTACTCAACTTTTCCAATGCTTATGAAAAGATATTCTTGAAGGTTTCCAAAAGGTAAATTTTTCCTTTACCACCTTCATTTTGTGCAGTCATTACATTTATTTGGGATAAAGTATATAGGTGACAAATAAACAACAAGAAGATCTGAAAATTTTTGAACGAAAAATACTAAGAGTCATATTGGGACCCAAGAAAATAACTCAAAATGAATATAGAAAAAGAACAAATGAAGAACTGAAAAAAGACATCCAGAGGGACATCATAAGTGTAATAAAAGAGCAAAGGTTAAAATGGTTGGGACATGTGTGGAGAGCAGGCCCAAACAGCACAATTTATGCGATGACTGAGTGGAAGCCAAGTGGCAAAAGAAAAAGAGGGAGGCCAAAATCAAGGTGGCTACAGGAGGTTGAAGATGACATAAACTGTCTAGGTATCCGAAACTGGAAGGCGAAAACAACCTACAGGAAACAGTGGAGGAACATAATTAAACTGATTTGAAAACTTGGAAATGGGTCCCGATCCCCCCCAAAAAATCTGGATCTCAAAGCCGCTCCGGCGACTAAACCCCTCTTGGGGTACATAGTCACTATATATTGTCATAGACCACTTTGCCAACAATCCAAATTATTAAGCACAATTTTACATTACTTTCAGAAGCTATAACTCCAGATCCAGAACGGGTTTAAGTTATTGGCTTCGAATTTTCACTGTGTAATATGTTTTATTCCTAGTTTTTGTTTACCATGCTGCCATTTCAAAAATTTGTCTACATTCTACGTAAAAAAATTAATGAAAATACCAGTTTTTCCAAATTCATGTTGTAATAACTTTGTTGTTAATAAAAAATTTTTAATAAAATTTTGGTAGTTTACATTTGTGATGATTCTGAATCCAGTGGTATAGTTATATTTGAAATAAAATGTACCTTTGTCTTTTTTGACAAAGAAAATTGGTCTTGGAAATAGTAATTAGGCTACGAAAATTTGTGCAAAAATACTGTTTTTAAAACTGAATCTAACAAAAAAAATTAAATCAAAATCGGTTGAGGAATGCGGATTTTACGGGGGTGCTTCCAAACAAAATGTTTCACACTGTATAAACTTTCAAAATGTGTTTTTAACAATATAAGAAAATGTTGAAAACAAATTTTCTATGCGATCTTAGTTTTTTAATAATTTTAAAATTATATTTTGTGTGCCCTATTCTTCTATTAATTATTTCCAGTTGTTTGTGTTTTCTTGTAATTTTTTTCGCTTTCTGCTATCATCTGCAAAAACTCACTCCGCAACAGTTTTTATGGAGAAACATTGACTGGCCGTGAATACCGAGATTTTACAATTTTTACGCCATACGACCCTTGAATCAAGTTCATTTTACTCTCAAGTCCTTAAAAAAATCGCTTTTAATTCATTTCGTAAGCACTTCTTGAAAAAATTTCTTGAATAACAATTAGAAACGATTCTTTAATAATTGTTTTTTTTCCATTCGGAATAAACTATTTATTTAATGACTTTTAAGATAGTAACAGCCTGTCGAATAACATAATATGTAAAAGTTAAACAATATAAAAACAGTTTTGATAAAACTCCAGATTTGTATGATAGGTACTTTTAGAGCTAGTCATCAGCAAACTTGCAAATTCTAGAAGCTCATACATCTCAACGATCTATCTACAAGATATATTTATTGCATATTGGTTAAAAGTACTTGCCTTGTTTACATCTTCAATTTTTATTGGAGTCTCAGAACTGGTAGACATCACCAAACTAGGCACACTTTTTGAAAAACCCACGCAAAAAAGGATCACAAATACAAAAACTAGATTATTCATTATTTTCCCCAATTCTTTTTATTATAAATCGAGTACTAAGAAAGTATCTAGTTGTAAGCAGCAAATAATGATTTTAGTCGAAGTCGTTTTCTATTTAGAGGTTCTCCCAAAAATACCTAATTTGTTAGTGGTAATAATGTTCGTTCATTCAAAAGTCATTATTAAATGACTGTTAATGTTAATGATAGTTTTTTTTATTAATACCTACTAGTTATTGATGTTTACATTGGGATATACCGTTGAGTGTGATATACGCACTTTAACATGATTATAGGAATATGAATGCTTTAAATTTTGATGGATTTTAATAATAATCGAATATTACAACCAAGAAAAACCCATTTCCTTTTTTATTACTAACCGCAAACATCTTTTTTCAATGAAGACTAAGAAATCGGTTTTTACGCTACAAACTTTGGTCAATCACCTGAGGCTAATTTTAACACTAGCATACACAATGTCTCGAAACTAGTTGGAGAAAAATTATTAATAATGGCACAATTCAGCTAGGACTTTG
Organism: Galerucella calmariensis; assembly: GCA_910591675.1. NCBI lineage: Eukaryota > Metazoa > Arthropoda > Insecta > Coleoptera > Chrysomelidae > Galerucella > Galerucella calmariensis. The sequence continues at coordinate 6,869 of CAJUYG010007991.1, read as the reverse complement.
CAAGCTGCTCAAACGGGCAAATCGACAGATTTGGCGTTAAACAATCTAGTGGGGAAAATCAGCCCTTCCATTGGAAACAAGGAAATAGCGCTGGCGGCCTTCCTAGATATAGATGGGGCGTTCAATAACGCCCTTCCAGAATCCATATGAAGAACGGTGGATCGAAGAAGAATCTGCAAACCAATCCGCTACTGGATCAAAAGCATATTATCAAACCGGTACATCACTACATCACTGAGTGGAGTCACGGTAAGGGGAGTGGCGGCCAGGGGGTGCCCACAGGGAGGAGTGCTTTCCTCCCTTTTGTAATCACTACTGGTTGACGATCTTTTGGGTGAACTATCTGGTCTGGGGATAGATAATTTCTAATATCCTTCAAATGGCGGTAAGGGGTATGAACCCCAAACAGATTTACTGGATTTACCAAACAATGGTCAAGACAATGGTCACGTATGACTCAGCAGTCTGGTGGACCAAAGTTCTGCAAAAGACAGCTAAAACAAAGCTGCAGGTCTTGCAGCGAACAGCATGCCTGGCCATTACTGGAGCAATGTCTTCCACACCAACGGCGGCTATTGAAGCCCTCCTGCAACTAACTCCTCTCCACATTCATTTGGAGAAGGAAGCCAGGAGGGCGGCTCATAAAATGATGTTAGTGGAGAGGCAAATAAATGGAGAGACTCTGAGGGATCACTCAGGATTGATGAGGGTAATAAAAAATCACCACATTCTTGGGATGCTCTCGGATCTTTCTGTCACAAAACTTCACGTGGACAAGCCCTTTAAAGTACTCATTCCAACGAGAGACCAATGGGATAGCGAAGAAATCTCCTTCCTAGAAACGGACTACGTGATTTACACTGATGGATCCAAAACCGGAAACGGGGCTGGAGCGGCGGTCTTTAGCAGGAAACCCAGAGTTGAAATCATAGCCAACCTGGGCAGGTATGCTACCGTCTTTCAAGCTGAAGTATACGCCATTGAACTGGCTGCAAGAGAGCTGACGAATCAACCTGTTGCAAAAAAGAGCATACACATCCTGTCAGATAGCCAGGCTGCTCTTAAAGCACTGAGCTTGAACAGGATAAAATCTAAGATGGTATATAACTGTCTACAATCCCTTGAAACACTTGGCAAGGAAAACAGAGTCATTTTGACCTGGGTGCCGGCGCATTGAGGAATGGAGGGCAATGAGGAGGCCGACACTCTGGCAAAAAAAGGGATCAGAGACTCTATTTATCGGACCTGAACTATTTTTTGGCATTGCCGAAAGCACTGCTAGATCCGCCATAGCTACCTGGGCGTACTCACTCGAAGGCGTTCATATACTACTCATCAAGTACAAAAAATAAGCAGATCCTGGAATGGATCAGAACAAACCTACGCATTCTGACTGGACTGCTTACAGGTCGTTGTAGACTAAATTACCACCCAAGGAAGATTAGTCTGGTTCAGACCCCGGACTGTAGGTTTGTAATGGTTTGATTTTAGCATTAAATATTTTTGAGCCACCTCGTATACATGAATTATAACTTTCAGCATTTTAATATAATTTTGGTATATTTGAGTGAAATTTCTGGTTAATATATCCACAGCTGACTACCTATTATGCCCAGTTCACATTTTACTTCAACTAAATAGTTATTTAATTTTTTTTAAATTTGTATACCTTTATTGCTTCGTTTTATGGTAGTTGCATATAGGGAAATGGTATTGTGTTTTTTGCTGAAAGCAACATTTCCATGAAATGATTCGGTAAAACGAAGGGTTTTGTAATAAAAATTATAATCTCTTATTTTTATTCCATTATTTTGAATCCATGCGTGTGTACAGGCCTTCACTTTCTTTTATACACCTTTCTTTCTTGGTTTGATTTTTATCAGTGTCGAGTAGAATAGAATATTGGAATTTTACGTTGACTTCACGAATGAAATTGTGTTCGGCTGGTTGGAGATTTGAAACCCCTCATTTTGGTCACTTGTTTTATTCTCCAGAAGTAATCTTCACGGCTATTATTGGTATTGTTGTATTGTTGTATGCCAGAAGATTCACCTGAAAATCAGGATTTGAGGCCACCGATTGCACATTTCTTTGAAAGTAACCCCTATAAACCATCTCAGAGGTTTTGAGGACGGACTACAAGTTTTGTAAAGGCCAGAGAGCCTATACCATGTGATGTGAGTTGTCTTTATATCCTTTTGTCCTGTTATTATTTCCATAAATCAGATAAATTAAAAAAACTTGTAGATCATCAATATTGTACCAGATCAAACATCAACAAACAGTTGAAAATTCCACGAAGCAATACAACTATGACCTTGAAATTTATTGACTACCTAGCACCTAAATTTTATAATTTATTACCCGTTGATATCAGAAATATAAGCAAATTGAATTCATTTAAGAAACAATGTAGAACATATGTTGTTAGAAACTTGGAAACATTTAAAAACATACTTATTTAATACCTCGAAACAAACTGTGATAAAAAGTAATTCAACTTTTCCATTTTTAAATATTGTCAAAAAATTATTCGTTAGATTTTAGTTATTTTAATTCAATAGTGTCATTATTTTAAATGTATAAAATATAAGAAATTTTTTTTAATAGGCACATACAGAAGCTCCTCCTTCTAGGTGCCTTTCAAATGGATAGCTTATGCATTACATGCTCATTACATATATAAAATATATAAGAATAAAAAAAAATTATTAGGCACATACAGAAGTTTATACTTCTAGGTGCCTCTTAAAAGTATTACAGGCAATGTATATGTATTGCATGCGCATATTTTATTTATTTATTCGTTTATTCTCAACATATTATTGGATGTATAATACAGATGTTTTATAATTTTGTAAAATTTTTTGTAATTTTTGTAATTTATTTTGATAATTTATTTTGATAATGAATAAATGATTAAATTTAATACGTTGATTTTTTGTGGTCTTTGCGTATGGCATTCTTGTATCCAGTGTGGATTTTCATCAGACCAATAACGGGTGTTTTGCCTATTAACATGCCCGTTCAAATAAAACGTTGCCTCGTCCGAAAATAAAACGTTGTCAGTGAAATTATTTTGGTTCATCATATATTCGCAGAATTCAGTTCTTCGGTCAAAATCGTCTTCAGACAATTCATGGATAAGTCATACTTTATAAGGATGGTATTTTACCTTTTTAGAAATGTTTGCTACTGAAGACTTTCCAATACCTAAATCCCTAGAAAATCCTCGCACTGTGCAGAGTGGATTTTCTATTGCCGACAAAGTTATGTCTTCTTGAATATTTTCATTAATTTTTGTTCTACCGGGCTTTGGTGCATCCCTCACATGTCCTAATTCTCTGTATTTTTGCTCTATTCTGCTTACAGTAGATTGTGAAATGGGTTCACGATCTGGGTGCATCTCATGAAATAATCTGCATACCTCTTGTTGACTCCGCATCCTTCGCCAATACCAATCATCATTAATATTTCAATCCTCTCACTTTCGGTTAACCGCACTTTGTTAAAGAAGTTGCAAAATTATGATATGATAAATTTCTTTGTAGATAGTTTTCACATAAACGTACCTTGTTTACAGAGTTAACAATAACAGAAATGTACTTTTTCTACTCTCACACTAGTAAATTCCATATTACCTACTATTTGGTTACTAAGTAAATGGATCATTACGGATACTGACACGTAATGACTAGCACGTAATAAAAAAAATTACGCTTCAGTTCTAGAAAAACAACAATTTATCACCAAAGCCTTGTCAGTCAATGGTTTCGAGTAACCATGGAAACGAGTTAGTAGAGGTTGTTTTGACGTTTAATAATTAATAAAACTCGCTGTCACTAGCTGTTAGTGTCAATGTACATGTTATTCATGCGTTTTATTTTTATTAATGGAGTTGTTCGTAGAAAAAGTATAGTACACAACTAGAGTTGTAAGCTTATTACATGCTTATAGAATTACAACACTCGCCGCTACGCGGCTCGTGCGCAACTTTTCTATTCGCATGTAATAAGCAACTTACTACTCTTGTTATGTAATATACTATTAACGTTGTTGACAGTTTTTACCGGCAAATGATAAAAAATAAAAAATGACAAAAAAATTTCAAACAATAAAAATTTTAGTCGAGGGGCTTGGATCACTAAGCTGTTAAATACAACGTTAAAAATTATACGGGGTGTTTAAAGTAGTAGTAAGTAAATACGTAATTTCATTTAATGTGTTTATTACGTTTATTCTTTTATTTCTTATTTTGTAGGTAATTTAATTTTTTTTATTTTCCTCCACCCTGTACCAATTTGAAACAAAGTGTTATACATTTTTGGAATCAGCTCATCAAGGGAAATCCGGAAATCGAAAAAAAATTGGGGTGTTCCACTTAAAAAAAATGGCGATGACGTCATCACACGAAGATGGTTCACCCTGTAAATAACATTATAATTTGAAAAAACAGTAAATTAAAATCAAAAATCGACCTGTTTCGGGAATTTTTAATATTATTCTTTATTTAGCTAATAATGAATTTATGCGTTACTTTATGGACGCACTGTATATATTTACTAACATCTCTGTAAGCATATAGTTGTATATTTCCATTTATTTAAATAGATCAAATTTAGAGTTCTACTTGTTGTTTCATTTGTTCGTCGCAAGACCTCTGCGTTAAATAACTTAGGGATCATCTATTATTATTAATATTATTTTTTTTTAATAAAAATATTTTATTTAACTACATTAAATTCCAACTACACCATTGCCATACATTTTTGTAAACAGAATAAATGCTTCACTTTCCATCATCTCCTTTGATTCTCAGCAGGTGGAAGATAAACTTAAGGCACTAAAATCCAACCCATCACCTGGTCTGGACAATATATCATCACATATTTTGAAATCATGTGCCGATGCTCTATGTCATCCCATATCACGTATAATGAATGCTTCTTTTAAGAATCACACACTGCCTCCGATATGGAAAACTGCCTCAGTGACTCCCATATTCAAAAAAGGCAATAAACTTGACCCAAGCAATTATAGGCCAATCAGCCTTGTCCCTATTGTTTGCAAGGTCATGGAATCAATTATATGTGACAAAATGTTTTCTTTTCTCCTTCAACAAAATATTCTCCCATCTCAGCAGCACGGTTTCATACAAGGACGTTCAACTTTAACAAATCTTTTGTTGTGTGTAAATGATTGGACTATAGCCTTTGATAACGGTTTACCCACAGACGTTATTTATCTTGATTTTGCTAAGGCTTTTGACCGGGTTCCAACGCGTAGATTACTACATAAGATTGAACATTATGGTATCAGAGGAAATTTGAAGAGATGGATAGCTGACTTTCTCACCTCAAGACAATTTTGTGTGCGCGTCAATACAAAATTTTCTCCGCTGAAACCTGTTTTAAGTGAAGTTCCGCAAGGATCTGTTCTGGGACCATTGCTGTTTCTGTTATATACAGCTGATCTCCCTGAGCATATAACAAATAAATTTTCTTTTTACGCCGATGATGCTGAAATATAATATGCAAACCCTACAACAAATCACCTGTCTCTTCAATCAGACTTAAGTGCAGTGTATAAATGGTGTAACGATGGAAATGGAAATTTCTTGAAATCATAGCAATTATCGTATTTAAAAAAAATTCTATTGATCTATGTACAAATATTTACAAATCAAATATTTTAAATATATATATAATATACATTTAAAAGCCATAGCATGTTTTTATGTTTCGTTAAGACTTCTCGGATTTTGTTGTACTTGAATGAAGAATAGTGGTAGTTATATCGCCTCTCATCTCTCCGTCATTCCATGGTTGAACGTTACCAGATGCAAACAATATGAAAAATATGGCTGCTGCTATGTATACACATGCAGCAATGATGAAAATTATTCTCCAAAGTAACATATCTTCCTAAAAAACAAAAAAAAGGTAGAACGTGTCGCGGGATACACCGTAGGAACTTTAGTTCCTTTTAAGCAAAAATTATGTAATACATTTGACGTTATAGATAAACAATTTGAATATGCCTCGGTGGCCGAGTAGTATGCAAACCAGACTCTCACGCGGTAGATTATATATTATATTCGATTCCCCGTGAAGAAGTTTTTTTTTATCGTTAATTTTATTTTTAAATAATTATTCTGCTTGATATTGATAACGACAACAGACGCTTGAAATATTCAGCAGAATATTCATTATTATAGATAATGGTACGGTACCCTTCATGAGGGAGTCCGACTGGCAACATCTACTTATAACAGCATCGTATATTTAAAAAGGGAAACTGTAGCATTATACAAATTGGACATTCAAGAGCTGTACGTTTACCACACAAAAATTAGTGGAAACATAAAATTGAATTGTTAAATTTTCAATTTGAAGTTATATTACAGTTTATAGGAATTTTCATTTACTAGATGTTTTCTTAGGTGGGTCGTAGAAAAAATGTGCTGTTCGACTCGTGTGGATTGGCACTTGAACGATTGAGCACTCCGCCTACGGCGTCGTGCTCAAACTTTGTCCTCGTGCGATATGACCTTCATATCCACACTGGTTGCACAAACTACTATTTTTATCAAAATATGCCCTTTTACATTTAAAAACAACCTGCCAAATGTCATATCAATTTATCCATCCATTTTAAAGTTATCGAATTAAAACATTCAAGTTTTCAAAATTTCAACACCCTGTATTTCGAAAAGTAAATGTGCTAGACCACTTAATCCCCTTATCATTTTGTCCAATGTTACGAGAGGAATCTACATGCAAACGTTGTAATTACCCTTAACGTTCGAGATGCTTATACCATTTTTTGCGCGATCGTATTGAAATAAATTCTGAATAAAATTATTTAAA
>CAJUYG010007990.1:0-10278 GCA_910591675.1 Galerucella calmariensis | reverse complement strand
AAAGCTACAAAATTCTTGTAATGCAATCTACAAACCATATAGTATGTAATAAATTAAGCTTCAGTCATTTGTCGCAGATCTGCGTTTGGAGCTAGGAGCTAGCTTCTTTCTCACTCGTGAAATATTATGCTTCTTGTTACATTTTTTACATGTTGGCTTTTGACAACTCTTATTAAAATGTCCGGGTTTCAAACAGTTCAGACATAATTTTAAAGATATAATTCTTTCACCCCGTTTTTCTACAGGAGTTTTCAAAAAGGAAGGACATGATTGAATATAATGTTCTCCTTTGCAAAATACACACTTTTGTAATCTAACATCAGTAAAATTGGAACATGGTAAATTATTATCATCTACCGAAATCAAACCTCTAAAATTACCACTACTATGTTGTTTTTCTATGCGATTTTGTTCAAGATTGTCGAGAAGTTCCGCCTTGGAAGTTAGAAATAATTTAAATTCATCTAGAGACGGATTTATTTTTGCCTTTGATTTAAATGATTCCCAGTCCCTAGCAGTGGTCTTATCCAATTTTGTGCTTAATAAATAAACAATGGGTACATCCAAGGATTCTGTGAGTAAACCTAATTGACTCAATGCACGCATATTTTTTGTAACATTATTCAAAATCGCACGCATACCCTTGGCAGACTCCTTACTCATGGCTTCCATATTGTAATAGTATATTATTAAACGAGCAATTTATGATAGCCATAATTCACGATGGGTGACGTTTGCGTCACGAGCCGCAGGCGAGGGGCGCAAGTCACCCAAGTGAATTATGGCCATAAATTGCGAGTAGAATACTATACTTTGTCCACGACACTTAATTTATTTATTAATAAATAAAAGTCAGTAGCGATTTGGCATATTACTAACCTCAAAATGTTGTGGCAGCTACCACAGTATACCAAGACTGTATACCACGGTATACTGTGCAGCTACTTCAAATAATTTGACATATATAGACATGGGCGATACTGTAGAAAGTATCAATACAACGTACCGTTATAAATATATTGTTTTTGAAATACTTAATATTAGAAAATATCGTTATGAAAAGTATCAATACTAAAAATTACAATATTTTATAGATACGATATATATCAGAAACAAATTTCCTGAACAAAATACACAGATTTAATAGTTTATTTTATATTGTACCCCCATCTCTAGTCGGGAATTATGAACCATAATACACTACAGTGTATTATGAACCATAATTCACGACAGTTGATATTATATGGGTACCATATACCTTTAGTTAGGAGGTAAAATATTGACTTATTATTAGGTGGTCGTGGACAATAGTATATTATTAAACGAGCAATTTATGATAGCCATAATTCACGATGGGTGACGTTTGCGTCGGCGGCCTCGAATTGCGGACCGATTACCTGATTTTAATAATTCCGTACTCGAACTGCGGACCAAACCAAGAAGATCCCTCTTTTAAAAACCATGAATTGCGGACTAAGCCTTCCTCACAAATACGTACATCAAATTGCTATACACTCAAATCTATTACGGAAAATGAGGATGCAGCCTTCCTCACAAATACGTACATTAAACTACTACATACTCAAGCCTATTACGTAAAACGAGGATGCAGCCTTCCTCACAAATACGTACATCAAACTACTACACACTCAAATCTATCATAGAAAACAAGGATGCAGCCCTTCTCTTTCGACTTGGTCCGCAATTCATGGGTCATTAAAAACACATGACAAATTTTGAAAATCATTTATGGTTTTTGGTCCGCAGTTCATGTACGCCCGTATTGGTGCAGTGGATGGAAAGCACATAACTATCCAATGCTCAATTTCATCCATTATTTTAATTAGTTCTTTATTTTATTTTATTTGCTGTATAATCTCACCTTACTTGTGTTATTTTTAAAATTATCGTCAATACTGAAATGATTCTCTTAAAACGAACAATTCGTTAATAATTTGCGAAATGAGGCAACAACGATATACACAACAGGTGTGAAATTATAATAGGAAATTAAAATGGGAAAAGAAAAGAGGATTGATTACTCACTTTTTAGAATTTGACCTCTGGTACACTTAACTTCAACTTCTCTAACCTTTGTAAAAGCTGGTGCTGACCAAATAACTTCACAATAATTATGGCGCGATGGCTTACTACAGGCACATGTAATTTTCCAACTTATTACTTCAATACTTTTGACATCGGATTAACCGGCTACGAAGGACCATGAAAAATACTGTGGGGTATTTTCTAAACATAAATTGGTTGAATTGGGTATACTTAATGTGAATTAAAACAAACACCTTTTCTTATACCTTTACTAATTGATCTCTCATCTCATACCCAACTAACTACATGATATAAAAATAACGGTTGCGCAAAGGGAAAATGCAGCGTTGTCACTCTGAAAACTTGGTCTCCCATATTTTATAAAACAATAATAAAATAAACAAATTTGAGCATAAGGAAAAAAATAGTAAGATGGAAATATAAACAGTATCACTTATACTTACGTGCAAAAATGTGGTGGAGGATTCATTAAACGGAAGCTCTTGCTGTAACATATCGGTCTTGCCCATTCAACTCTTATTTTGTAGTGCATTATAGAAAAATATTTTAATTAATACAAGGTCTATCTAAACTGCAGACTTCAACTTACTTGATAATTTTGAGAATGCATATTCAGCCGAGCTTCTATTACTGAAATGGACGAAAGCAAAGCTTCTGTTTTTGTAAATTTTGAGAACCATTTGGGAGCTGATTTTTCTGGAAATACAAGCTCGAATTTCGCTTGAACTAAAGTCTGGAGGTAGATTATTCAAAAACAAAATCGTAACCTGCAAAAAATATTAAATATACAGGGTGTACCAACCTTACGACAAACTTCGGTATATGGGTTATTTTAAGAGATATCAAAAAATTTTATCAACAAAAATAGAAGATGTGTTGAAGGTACATATTTTGAAATTATACCGAACTATACAGAGTGCTGCATAACTCCGTTACAAACCTAAACATATGATTTTTTAAATGGAAACCCCTGTATATTATACCGAATTCGGATTGGTTACATTTTTTTGAAGCTTTTGATATAAGGTTTTGCCACGTTATACAGAGTCCTTCCAAAGATATGGACACGTTTATGTGAAAATCGTAGGCAAATCAACGCTCTGTAGCTTGTACGTTGAAGAAAAAAAAATGCATTCTCTCAAACAGAGCTTTGTAATATGATGCAATATCTCCGTATCCTATTAAATTTCAATTATATTCTTTCTTGTATACAGGGTGAACGGAAACACTCGAACCTGTCATTTTCTTTCTTCTTTCAAATGGAACACCCTGTATTTTATGGCAAAAATAGAATCATCGATTATGTAACTTGAATTTTTGTCGAGCATTCCCTATACGCAAAGTTTATAAAAACACAGTTATTTTGTAATATTTATTGTAAAATGTAATTACTGACCTATTATGTGAAAGCATTAAACCAGTGATTCCCTAAGTGGTCTATATCGACCCCCAGGGGTTTATGGCAACGTACAAGGGGTCTATGTCAACGGAAAAAAATGTGGGGGTCCATGAAATAAAAATGGTGGTCCACTATAGTGGATTTCAACATACACTTTTCACATACATTATACATAATATGAAGACATTTATACATTATTTATATAAGTACCTATCGGAAAATATTCAATTTCCTTTCCATCGTCATATCTAGTGGAAGACTGGATATCATTAGCATAGGAGATTTAAGATTTAACCTAAATTGACGCCAAATGTTGATAATTTATTATTAAAGCTTAACACTTAACATGTGTTTTAACACTACAGTTAAAAATTTACAAGAAATTATTATCAGATAAGCAGGGGGTCTACCAAAAACCGAAATACGTGGCAAGGGGTCTCCGACATAAAAAAGTTTGGGAGCCTCTGCATTAAACGTTGTATGTAACAAAAAAACCTAATTAATAATAAATTTTAATGAACAATTTATTCTAAACAAAACAAGCCACCAAAAGTATTATCCCAACCGTAATATTAAACTAGAGGTTCAAAATGTTCACCGTTAACATCAATGCAATGCTGCAGAATAGTTCAAATGATTGACTAACAATTCTCAGCATATAAACGTTAGCAGATCGAAATGCCGCACTAATTATCTCTTTCATGTCATCTCTAATAGCCGGGGGATTTTATAAACTTATTCCTTACAAGACCCGAAAAAAATAAATATACTTTTGTTAAATCAGGTGACTGGGCTGGCCAATCAGTTGGGCCCCCTCTTACAGCATTGCATTGATGTTAACGGTGAACATTTTGAACCTTCAGTTTAATATTACGGTTAGGATTATACTTTTGGTAGCTAGTTTACTTTAGAATGAATTATTCATTAAAATTTATCATTAATCAGGATTTTTTGTTACTTACAACGTTTATTGCTTTCACATAATAGGTCAATAATTATAGTTTACAATGAATATTACAAATTTTATAAACTTTTGGTATAGGGAATGCTTGACAAAAATTAAAGTAACATAATCGAAGACTCTATTTTTGTTATACAATACAGTGTTCCATTTGAAAGAAGAAAGAAAATGACAGGTTCGAATTTCCGTTCACCCTGAATATAAGAAAGAATAAAGTTCGGTGAAGCAGTCGAGTGCGGAAAAACATTTTCCGCAAGTGTGAGGTACAATAGTTTTTCTACGAGCGTGAGGAAAGTCAACAGAACTAATCAAAAGTTTATTTAGAAACATATTTTATTAGATTATTGATAAAGTAAACATAAAGTAAAATATTATTAACAATAATAGTTACATGTCAAAATCTAATACATAATTATTTATATTATAATTTATTGTAGAAGTGAAATTATTTGCATTACTTAAATTTATAGCAGATGCTAGTTGCTTGTTGAATGGCTGTAATTTTGGATCTGTTGCTCTTTAATTGTTTCCACACGATGCGGAAAATTATTTCCACACGGTGCGGGAAAATTAATTTTCCACACTAAAATGTGTGTGGAAAATTCAATTTTCCGCCCGCTCGTAGAAAAAATACATTTTTTTCCTTCAACGTACAAGCTACAGAGCGTTGATTTACCTACGATTTTCACATAAACGTGTCCATATCTTTTGAAGGACTCTGTATAACGTGGCGAAACCTCATATCAAAAGCTTCAATAAAATGTGACCAATCCGAATTCGGTATAATATACAGGGGTTCCCTTTTGAAAAATCATATGTTTGGTTTGTAACGGAGTTATGCAGCACTCTGTATAGTTCGATATAATTTCAAAATATGGACCTTCAACACATCAACTATTTTTATCAATAATATTTTTTGATATCTCTTAAAATAACCCATATACCGACGTTTGTGGTAAGATTGGTACACCCTGTATGTTGCAAATCTACAATAACCGTAAAATTGAACACCCTGTATATAGATTTAGTTTAATTTTATTAATTGATCTGAAAAGAAAACAAGAATTCTAACTAACATTGTCCTAACATAGCAAGTCTAACCTAAAAAAATTGCAGTATCAATTCATTTCTCGTATTTTACTCTTATTATTTTAAATGTAGAAGTGCATAGCTTCCAGATACATATCCTTATACAGGGCGTTCAAAATATTCGAAACATATTGAATGAGTATTTCTAAGTACGGCCCTGTAATCGCATTTTTTAATGGTCTCTACTGGCATTGTCTAATATAAAGAATCTTTATATCTTTATATTAGACAATGCTACTGGTAAACATACAAACTCAATAAAATTTCTAGTATGCTTCTCTAGATGCATTGAATAGATTTCATTTCAAGCAAAAAAAATTTTTGGTAGTAAAATTATCTGAGGAAAAATAAAAAGTAAATAGTAAATTCAATTTTTTATACTCTTTCCAATTATAAACAGCCATTAAAAAAAAATCTATATACAGGGTGTTGTTTTTGGGAAAGATGAGTTTTGAAATTTTTTGTTAAGCCGGGCCTGCATTATCTTTTTGGAGATTCTTTTGATGGAGTTTCTAGGTAATGGTTATCACGTGTACCAAATTTCAAAACAATATACAGGGTAACTCGGAAGTTATGAGGTTCGAAAGAAATAGGATAACTTCATAAAACACCCTGTATCTACTCACATTTTTCACGCCACTGGCATTTGAAGCTATTTGTATTTTATTTTGTATTCTTCGATGGTTTTCACGTGAAAAAGGAAAACCTTTACATATCAAAATATTTAATGATTTCATGAAGTCTGCAAGATAACTTTTTAATAATGAAATAAAAAAATTATTTTTCTTGTATTTTTTCAATAACTGCCAAACTTATACTAATGATTAGAATATGTAATAGGAACTAATTTATGAAACAGCAATGCATCTAAAACATTCGGAGAAAATTGTTTAAAATACTCGTCCAAACTTGTGATTTTATCAAAAAAAAAATAGAAAGAATTTCTTAATTGAAATAAAAAAAACACAATTTCAAATTCAAGTTTCCTTTCGAGTTCCAAGTTGTCAGATCCGATAAAAAGTTATTGCCATGAAAACGTATTTTCATATATTCAAATCTGGAACATGAGGATTGTAGAAATAAATAAAACAAAAATTGTTACATTTTTTATATACTTTATTGATAATATTATGAAAACATATTATATACGAAATACATTGTAGTATCGAGATTAAAAACTAATTAGATAGATTAAAATTAATGAGAACGAAGCAAATCTGGGACGACCAGGAGAAATATTTTTAACTGAGATCGTATAAACTATACAAACAAAAATTCACCAAAAGTAGAATTATAAAAATGGTTTTATATGATTTGTGAATACACAGTGTCTCTTAAAAAAAGTCATTGCCTATTTTAAACCGACCATTTCAAAATACATATATGGTTCATCAGATCATTGATCATAACCTTATATTTGCAAAATGGTATAAAATAATGATTGTGCCCCGGGGCACTCGGAAAATCTCACTGAGCTGTTTTTATGTACAAAAAAATTAAAGAGACAATCAGTGGCGGCTCCAGTGTATTGGTTAGGGGGGGTAATGTATATAAAAATCAATCAATCTATTCAATAAAACTTCTCATATAAGAAAAGTAAAATACGTATATTCCCAATAGACATATAAAATAATGAAAACAAAAACAAAAGAGTTTTATGTGAACAATGAAAATGAGATCATAATATATTTTCAGAGATTATTAAACAAATAACAGATGCAGATGCAAAAAATCAAATTTAGCAATCCCAAAAGGTAAAAATTATATTGAAAACTATGTACCCTATATCGTAAATATAAAAGGAAATCAGTCTACATTTCTGTAATAAGTAATCAAAACAGAAGACATTCTGTTAATTTTACCCCCTTTACCACTCCCTGGATCCGCCACTGGAGACAAAGTGTTTACATTATTTGTGAAATAGTTTTTAGTCCAGGACTGAGTATTAAGATATCAAAGATATGATACAATAGCATAAAATAATTGTATAATTTTATCATCATTACCGAAATTAAAAAGATAGAAAGATAATCGGAAAAATTCAAAATATATAATAAAGTTTTAACCTTTAATTAAATCAACATGTCTGCAATATACCAATATATAATTACACGGTTTCAAACAAGATAGTTAGCATAAAATGTATAATGTTCGCCAAGATATACCGTGCACTTTCTTATACCTGTCTTTTCAAATAAAAACTTATTCTTGCTATAAAACTGACAGCAGTTCGTTTAGAATTGGTTGAGAATTAATTTTTTTCATTGAGAGCTTTCAAAATAAAAAAATATACAATCCATTAATTTATCCTTCAATTGAGAATGATTATGTGGAAAGATTTTTTAAAAATTCAGGCAATCGGCCCAATAGGAGTCTACGGTATACCTAGGCGAACATTATACCTGAAAATAGTCGAAAAATAAATTTAAATGCGCATTATCAATTTGAAAATTTTTTATTTTGAAATCGTATAACAAATAATAAAATTTAATAGAAAATGGTATTATATAAAAATCATTTGTATTCGTATAAAATTAATTTTTAAATTTTGATTTTCATTATATTTTTGAATTATAGAGATCATATCTTTGCTACCAATAAAATTGTTGTACTTAAAAAATAAAACTATAATTAGGTAACCAAAGATATTAAAAAAAATTATTATATATACAGCTGGGGACTTTTCAAAAGACAATTCAATGGGACAAAGTAGAAGAATGTCTCCAAATCTGATACTTTTTGTGTTAATTTAATAGTTCTACCGCTACATGCTATTAAAATGCTTCTAATGCAATTCGGAATTTGAATAAAAGATTAAAATATGTATATAAAATTTCAATTAAAGATATTTAAAAAAAAGACCGCACCTGTAATACAATTTAGTAATATGAGAATAAAATTGAATATATACAGTTAAAAGTAGTAATAAAAAGTATCAGTTACTTGTATGAATAAAGTTGACAAATAACCGTTTTTATATAAAAGTTTAAAATTGTATACCAGAGTGATTAAATGGGCTGAAATAAATGTTGGATCCAAAATGACTGTAAACATCAGAATTCACCTGAAAAAAAAGAAAATATAAATAGATTCAGTCGATAAGAAGCAGAGGTGGTCCAAAAAAATCGCTTTTAACATAAAAAGATAACAAATTTCCTTTAAAAATTGAATAGATGAGGCTTTTACTTGATGTAGATCCATAGTAAATTATGAAATCAAACAATTTTATTTTGTTAAATCTACATTATATTTAAACTTAAAGTTGTGACGCGTTCGCTAACACAGTAGCTTTTTCAAAAAAATGGATGTATATGTATAATGAGAAATTTCCAATTTATACAGTGCCTTAATACTAAATTATACGGATATTTAACAATAAAATTAATTATTGTTCACTTGCTTTAACATTTCTGGTGTTACTATTTGAAACGCTCGCCTTATTTTATCCTTCATGTTCTCAGGAGTTGTTGGCGCTTTATTGTAGACTATACTTTTTATGTAACCCCAAAGAAAATAGTCTAATGGCGTCAAGCATGGGAACCTTGCCGGCCAAAGATAAGGACCCCCTCGCCCAATCCATTTTTGTGGAAAAACTTTGTTTAGGTAACGCCGTACAATTACACTGTAATCAACAGACGCACCATCAGCCACATTTTTTGTCCTGTAGCTAGTGGAACGTCATCTAAAAGTTCGGGTAGTTTGTTACGTAAAAATTTACGAAATTTTCTTCCAGTTAGCGTTAAGTTTTTTTACTAATCTTATTGCAAAGTTAATGATTGAGTACTCTTAATAAAATTCTGATTTGAGACCTTTAATTTATGAATAATAAATCATACAACAAAGCAAATTTTTAAAAACTTTCCATCGGAGTATCATGTCATAGGTAACTAGATGTCAGCAAATAATTGAATATTAAAAAACAAATTTAAAATTTCTCGAGAACTATCAGAGTTAGATATAGGCAACCCTTATACCAACTGAAAGATAATAAATTCCCACGTTTAACAGACCCAATAGATACAGGGTGTTCCATTTAAATTAAGCCAGAAATTTATGTATTAAATGGTTAGTGTTATACTGTCATATTAAAAACACCCTGTATATGATAGCATACCAGTAAATATTGGAAACAGAATGTTAGCTTCTAGTGAGATGGTGTAAAGCAAATGTGGTTATTCGTTTTTATTTTGAAGTTATTGTATTTTTTCGGAGGGTCTACAAATTATGTAAAATCGATTTATCCTGGAAACTGAACTAGATAGGTATAGGGAAATGTTAATGAACTTACATTATTTTTAATAGTACAGTTCAAAAATGTGATAAAATACAGGGTGTTCCATTTAAAGGAACCTAACTTTGATACGGCGCGCTTTTTTGGAGCACCCAAATTTCATAAATTTCCTTTAGTTTATCTGTGCCACTCGATGTCTATATAAAAAGGACAAGGAGTAATAAATCATTCATTCAAGTAGATTTCATAGACGTACCAAAATATATTTTAAGAGGGTATACCGTAAGGTACATTTTGTATTGAACGAATGAATTGCAGCTATGCTAAAGAATATACGATTTAGGTCAGAGGTAACGGGATGTACTAATTTTAATAAAAAAAAAGTGATAGAGGTACATAAATTTTAGTAAGTTTGATAAAGAAAGGCAACACAGTTTATTCATGATAGAAAACAAACCAATCTGTAACAATAATTATTTTATATATTGCAAAAATGAACAAGAATAAATACAAAACCTACATTGTAGAAGA
>CAJUYG010007989.1:0-10278 GCA_910591675.1 Galerucella calmariensis | reverse complement strand
AATTAGCAAATAACTGAATGCAATAAAAAGGAAGTCAATAAGTTAGTGTTTTTACTTATTCCATAATTTTCACCATAAATACTTTCACAAAACCCATTTTTTTATATATTTTTTAAACCCTCAATAGCTTATAACATCCATAGACTTTTGACAATGCATATAATAAACAAATAGTACATTCATTCAAAGGATCACACAATTGAATTGAATTTGTTTCAAAGCTTGCAAAATTGTATCCAATACAGATAACTTATTTTTGTTTTTCGAACAGCATTTTTAATTCACTTATCTCAATTTTTCGAAAGTCA
This sequence comes from Galerucella calmariensis, assembly GCA_910591675.1. Classification (NCBI taxonomy): domain Eukaryota; kingdom Metazoa; phylum Arthropoda; class Insecta; order Coleoptera; family Chrysomelidae; genus Galerucella; species Galerucella calmariensis. Next base: position 9,970 of record CAJUYG010007989.1, on the reverse strand, counting down.
GTATTCCACTAATATTTGCTGCACTGTATTTTTGTTCCTCTGCCTCGGAATTCCTTTAATAGTTAATGAACCGTTGACTCTACTACTCCTATAAGGAAAATGATGAGCATTCAAAAAGTAATAATCTTACCAATTGCTTGAGGAATTGTAGATATAATATGAATGTATTTGATTTTTGACGGTCCTAAATGGTGAAATATTGATGCTTTTGTTATTATTAATTGAAAAAAATACCAATTCCAATTATAATGACACTCAATTTTCAATGACAATATACAGGGTGTGCCATTTGAAAGTAAAAAGTGAAGGGTAGCTACCACAGGGATATCAAATGTAAAACATTTTTTGGAACTTTAGTTCTTTACGTCAGGTTATGTTTAAGCGACCAGGGGTCGCGACGCAAAAGATCTGACCGTTACGCGTTACGTTACGCTACGTTATGTTACGTTGCTTCGTTATGTGCTTTGCTTGCGTGCTTGTGCTCTCTCCTTAGTCTCTCTCTCGTTTACGAAGCAGCGATTCACATGGTCCGGCCGGGAATCGAACCCGGGCCGCCCGCGTGGAAGGCGAGCATTCTACCACTGAACCACCGACTCTGTATTAAAATTCTATGCAAAGCTGGTATTCGCAGTGCTGGTGATCTACTTGAATTTGTTCGGATACATTTTTTACTATTATTTCCATAATTTTTTTGCGCGATTGATCTTTTTTGTTTATTTACAGCATCGGTTGTCAAAATGACATGAGGATTAAGAGGTGTAGCACATTTACTTTTCGAAATACAGGGTGTTGAAATTTTTAAAACTTGAATGTTTTAATTCGATAACTTTAAAATGGATGGATAAAAAGATTTAACATTTGGCAGGTTGTTTTTAAATGTAAAAGGGCATATTTTAATAGAAATAGTAGTTTGTGCAACTAGTGTAGATATGATGGCCATATCGCACGAGGACAAAGTTCAAGTGCGATATGGACAATCCACACGACTCGAACAGCATATTTTTTCTACCACCCACTCAAGAAAAAATCTAGAAAATAAAAATTTCTATAAACTGTAATATAACTTCAAATTGAAAATTTAACAATTCAATTTTTTGTTTCCACTAATTTTTTTGTGGTAACCGTACAGTTCTTGAATGTCCAATTTGTATAATGCTACGGTTTCCCTTTTTAAATATACGATGCTGTTATAAGTAGATGTTGCCAGTGGGACTCCCTCATGAAGGGTACCGTACCATTATCTGTAGTAATGAATATTCTGCTAAATATTTCAAACGTCTACCTGTTGTCGTTATTAATATCAAGCAGAATAACTATTTAAAAATAAAATTTACAATAAAAAAAAACTTCCTCACGGGGAATCGAACCCTGGTCTACCGCGTGAGAGTCTGGTATGCTTACTACTCGACCACCAAAGAATATGCAAATCGTTTATCTATAACGTCAAATGTATTACATAATTTTTGCTTAAAAGGAACTAAAGTTCATACATGTGTCCCGCGACACGTTCTACCTTCTTTATAAGTCATCAGGAAGGTACTTTAATTCCATTCAATGCAGTTTTTCCATTTATTAATTATCTTATCAAATAAGCGAGATATTGCCTGTGTACGATAACTTGGACACCCGGTATTCACAAGAAACTGAAATTCCAAGCCGATTGGTATCTACTTTTTTGACAGTTAGACGGGAAATAATCGTGCTTCCTCGACTTTATCTGCTTCATTACGTTGTCTCTCTTGAATAACGCAGAACTTTTATTCTCAAATCTCTGCCGAAATTACTGCCACTAAGATCCTTATAAACTTGTGAGAAAGGCAGACTATCCTGGAACTCGTAAAAGAAAAGTGAAATGGCCCATTTATTGAGAATTTCAAATAACTTAACGTAATCGACATCTGGCCCTAACGATTTAGAAATAAAAGCTTATAAATCATTCATTGTACAGTAAACAGCAATAGATCCGTAGAAGGTGAAATTTAGATAATAAAACAAATTTAACATTATTTATTAATTGGAATGGAACAAATTAAACTGTTGTAACAAACAAGGTGACCCACTGTATATGTTTGGATTTATTTCTTCTAATGGCAGATGTTTTATCAAAAAATGTTATGGTACTACAATGACATAAGCATCAAAATAGGTACCTTCAACCTTAATAATATGCTGAATGGATTTTTTTCAGCTACCAAGAAAAATTTTACTTGTCACATTTCTAATTAACTGTATAACACATGAGTTTAATGAGGATGAAACATTTTCAGATCTAATACTGGATTTTGGCTGATGCCACATGTATTCTATAGGGGGCCCAAATAAAGTACGCCACACGAATTTTAGGAATTTTGAACCCCTCCCCCTGTCCTTGTCACAGGTTGTTACATTTTTATAACCCCCCTCCTGATGTGACGTCACACATTTTTTAAATTTATGCATGTATTTAAAAATAATCGAGAGAAAACAGCTATTTTCATTTTTAACTTATTTTTATTACATAATAATCTAATAAAATGCTAAATTCTTGATAAATATAGATCAAGTTGGTAACTTTTTTAAGTTTTTAATTCACATCCAAACTTTGCGTTTTAGTATTTTAGATTTTAACATGTGTCGTCACAAAACTATTGACCCCCTCATGCCCCTTTTCACACGATATCACACTTCGCTGATACCCTCCCTCCCCATTAACGGGTGACGTACTTTATGGAGTGCCCCTAGGGTTTAATATGCAATAATATGGGGGAAGCTGTAATATTGTATGGCCGATATTTTTAGCAATAGTGTACTCTTTTTCGATATTGAACGCTTCTAAAACGTGTTTTTCTTCTATTTTTCAAAATACAGGTAATTTCTTAACAAATACTCTTTTATTTCCTGTTTACTTCTGTTGTTATTTGGTACTTTATTCAATTGACAGCTATTATAAGTTGCATTGTCATCACAATGGGGATGACCAGTCAGTTTCAAAAACAACATAACTCCATGGTAAAAACTACTATTTGATGTAATTATATACTTTTATATGTTTCATAATATAAATAATATATTTCAAATATGAAATTTTACGCGCCATCTGTAAAAGCTGCTCTTATTGGTGTAATGCAGTATGACGTACTAGCTCCAACACACCCCTATCGACCTTCAGCCGACCAATCATATAAGCGTAGTGAATAAAAACCCTTCACAGAGAGGCTATGCGCATGAGTCGTCCAGTTTCCAACCAATTCTAAACATCCTAATGTTTGGGGTTAGTACGTCATAGCAACGCCCATTTTGTTCGAACATTTTTCAGTTTTGATTTAATATGTTGATTTAAAATCGCCAGGAAATCTGCTTAATACGATTTTGACACATGATATTATCTGTACACTGCACCAGCATCAATATTAGTTGATTGAAATATATTTGGAAGGATTTCATCTCTCAGTGGTTATCCGCATTACACTTTTTTCCGGTATATTCGGCAATAAATAATTTTGAAACCAATTTTCGAAGAGTTCTGCTGTTGTATCTTAATGATAGTCTAAGCTTGAACCATTAATATTCTTTGCTGACAACAATAAAGTGCCAACCTGTAGGAAAACCTTTTGCCAGAATCACTTTACTATCATCAATTTTCAAATAGACTATAATATTTCGATCTGGGAAATTCCCAAGTAACCAAATGTCTGGAGACAAACAATACTTTCGCTCCAATAATAAATCATTGTTTCATATCGATTTTTCGAATATACAATATACAAGTTACCGTTCAATTTTCCATGTATTTCTATTTTTAGAATCATTCCGTATTGTATAAGCTCTTGAATTGAATTTGGATAATATCCAGGTTGTAGAATTTAATTTGAATTCGAAATTCGTACAGGTGCGAGACATAATTGGGATTTATATAAGATTATATTTCAATTCAAAGCTTTGCTCATAATAGTATATTATGCAATGAGCACAAAATGATGCCCATTTTGCACGAGGATGAAATACGAATACAAAATGGCCATTTTGTTGCGAGATGCATACTATACTTTTTCTACGACAACATAAACAAAATAAACTGATAATATTCCATTACTCCGAATTCCCCGCTAATGGGCTTATTATCAGAATTGAAATATAAATTGAAGAAATATGTAAATATTTTTTTTATTGCTATTTCTAATAGGTACACAGAAATAGAAGCCTATGAAAATGTATTTATAGAAAACAACTATGAAATTACTCGTTACCTACTAAAACTTTGACCGAAATGATACAACATACTGATCCATAACTACGTACATGAGCTATTCTTCAGAATATTATGATTCGTTGTGAGTCAAAAACTAAAATTTGCAGGAAAAAAGTGGGGAACGTTTCACTTTTCTTTTCGAACTTTCATTGGTCTACTCAGTGAAAAAATACGTGTACTTGAGTGCTTTCATTAGATTTTAGTACCAATTTCAGGTATCTATTTTCAATTTTCTGTAGGCCAGTGCAATAACGGAAAGAATTGGCTAAAATCGGAAAAATTAGTAACAGCCAGGGATCCTTAAAAAAGTATACTTTGGGGTATAACTAACACTGGAAAAATAATTTAAACAAAGTTTGAGTGGAAATGTGTAAATGGGGAGGTTTTCTAGGGGTTGAAAACTTACTTTTGCATTTTTAAGACAGAAAATGACTTTTTAGCGCAAAATTTTGTACAGAAAATTTGTAGATAATAAAAAAATGAACAACTTTTGAATAAAAGATTTTTCAACATAACCTCAAATTCAAGGTGAAAATCGCATAAAACCGTTTTTTTTCTTTTTTAATTATTTTCTCTGGCAAAAAAATGCAATTTGCATGAAACTTCGTGAAAGTATATCTTTTTTTATGTTACATAAGCACAATTTTTTTGCACAACCAAAAAAAATTATTTTCCGAAATATTTAATATTTTTCGAAAAAAATTGCTGCAGTCAAATTTTCGATTTTCGAATTCTGCACCCACGCAATTTGTTCGTTGGAATGTCAACTTTAATATGGCTTATCTATGTTGGGGTCGGATTTTGCATTAAACCCCTTAAAAATTGAAAAAACGAAAAAAAACGACTTTTTCATATGCGTATTTTTTAATATGTATTATACTATGTATTATTTTCAATTTTTTTTAGTACTTACGTAAACAAATAATTCTTTTACAGGTATAATTCAATAAAATAATTTAAATTTTGAATAAATAATATACAACAATGTATTTTTTTATTTGCAAATTAACAAAAATAAAAAATATTACACCTTACAAAAAAATTTATGTTACAAAATATATTATAAATCTGATTCATGTTCTCCAATGCAACTTTCATTATCTGAATCGGGATCATTTTGATCTACTTCGAGTCCTTCGTTTTCATTACGAGAAGGAGGTGGCTCTTCAACAGTCTCTTGATCATTTTCATCTTCAAATACGATCTCGTCTCTGTTCATGCAGTTATCGTGGCAATTAATGCACAAGTTTGAACATTTCATGCCGTTCTTTCGGCAGCCACATCTTGCCGAACAACCTGTTTCGCAAGTACAGTTAATCGTTTTGAGTAACATATCCGAAATCAATTGTAAATTGTTCGATGTAAATGTAGGTACGAGTCTATCTGCACGTTCATTCCAGCCCCATACCTTAGCTTTGTCATTGGTATGCTCATTTAAAAAGCCAAGCCAACTTTGAATTTGGTAATAAATTCTGTACGAATGCTCTGCAGCTGCCCCTTCAGTTGGCGGTAATTTTTCTAATTTGAAACCAGATTTATTGGTTGCTTTCTGATACAATTCAAAACGTAATGCGTTCAGCGACACATTTGATTTTTTATTATTTTGATAAATATCAGCGATAAGCTGACAACCATTTTTTGCAATAATTTCTTGATCTGCATCCTTATCAAAGAAAACATTAGCTAAGTGTAATAAATTATTATTATTTAATAATAATTTAAACAGAGTTTTTTTTCCTTCACCAGCTAACCCAGAAGTAGATTCACAGCCGGTGAAAGCGTGAATAAATGCAATTATTTTTTTGTTTACAAAACAATCAGACGAATAGAACGCATCCTTTTGTTTGCCTGACCCTGGTTTGTGGAAAAAAATTCTTTCATTTTGAACATTTAATTGATGCAAAAGTACAAGCAAATCAATATCTTGACCTACGATGATGACAGTTTTTGTAGTGTGCTTCGCTACTTCAATTGCAGTATTAATAATAAATGCATCGGCGTCTTCGGCAGCTTGTTTGCAGATAAAATTTCATGTTTCAGTTTTCAATATTTTATATGCCATGAAACTTTAATACTTGTTTATAATAAAAAAAGTTGAAAATAATACATAGTATAATACATATTAAAAAATACGCATATGAAAAAGTCGTTTTTTTTTCGTTTTTTCGATTTTTAAGGGGTTTAATGCAAAATCCGACCCCAACATAGATAAGCCATATTAAAGTAGACATTCCAACGAACAAATTGCGCGGGTGCAGAATTCGAAAATCGAAAATTTGACTGCAGCAATTTTTTTTTGAAAATTAACCTTTTTTTTTCGAAAAATCTCAAATATTTCGGAAAATAATTTTTTTTGGTTGTGCAAAAAAATTGTGCTTATGTAGCATAAAAAAAGATATGCTTTCACCAAGTTTCATGCAAATTGCATTTTTTTGCCAGAGAAAAAAATTAAAAAAGAAAAAAAACGGTTTTTTGCCATTTTCACCTTGAATTTGAGGTTATGTTGAAAAATCTTTCATAAAAGAGTTGTTCATTTTTTTATTATCTACAAATTTTCTGTACAACATTTTGCGCTAAAAAGTCATTTTCTGCCTTAAAAATGCAAAAGTAAGTTTTCAACCCCTAAAAAACCTCCCCATTTACACATTTCCACTCAAACTTTGTTTAAATTATTTTTCCTGTGTTAGTTATACCCCAAAGTATACTTTTTTAAGGGTCCCTGGCTGTTACTAATTTTTTCGTAAAAAAAACTAATTGCACTGGCCTACTGGTACTAAATACGAAAAAAAAATAACTTCCATAAAAAGTGCACTCACTGACCCGTCAAAATGAAAATACCTGAAATCAGTAACAGTGTTGCGTAACTCGCAAAATAATTTGGTATTAACAGCAGCACAACGTCAATTTTGACATTTTTTTGCAAGAGTGATTGCATTTTTATATAATAATGCAGGATTAATTAAGTGGTAAACCATCAAGTATATTATAAAATATGAGAACAATCTACAAGGAAATATTCGTTCAATCAAATTTTCCATTCATAAATTGAAAATTAAATTGAACGGCACATTGGTATTGTTTTCCAGTGGGAAATTTGTACCTTGTATAAAAATTAATTACGCGAGTATATTTTCACACTACTACTCAATATATACCCTTGAATCAATTTCTAAAGCAGTGTCTTCAAGAAAAAAAAAAAAAAAAAAAATTATCGAATTGTCACATTTCGGAAGAACTGCCCATATAACATTGCAAAACATTAAAAACATACATTTTTATTTAGGCCAAGAACAGGGTATTTTTTGTAAAAGATGTACGAAAACAGGTATTTTTTCTTTGAATATGTTCAGGGGTGTCCCCTGATTGTAAATCCAAGTTGGCTGGCGACATATATGGCTGTAATTGTTTATAACAATAAACTAGGCGAATTTTGTATCTTGTACAAAATTGTACAAAAGTCGTGGAACGAAATGCCATGGTTCATTTTCCAATTTACCATATGGGGGGGCTGGCGACATATATGGCTGTAATTGTTCATAACAATGGGATGGGCGAATTTTATTTCTTGTACAATATTGTACAAAAGTCATAGAACGAAATGCCATCGTTCAATTTTCAATTTACCCTATGGGGGGGCTAGCGACATATGTCGCCAGCCCCCCCCTTTCATTTGTTAATAACTTTTGAACATCACTTGTACAAAAATCAATTATGCTTGTACAACAATGTACATAATGAGTACAAAATTGCTACCTATTCAATTTTATGATTTAGGTTTTGGGGGGGCTGGGGACATGTACATCAAACATTCTAGTTTGCAATTAGAAAAGACAATATCACCGGCTTCGGCGTATTTTCGCCTCATCAGTTTAAGTAGTCTCAATGTCCTTCGTGGCATACAGCCAGGGAAGTAGTTGCTGCTTCTTAGTGAATGGTCTTTTGTCCTTTGATCTTTTTACTTTGGTATTTTCTTTCCAAATAACTTGAAAAATATAATTACACCTTGAGAATTTCCTATTTATAGAGTCAAAGAAAGCTGCGTATTTTAGGACTGACTATTCAACATCTTTATTTTAATAAATATTTCCTTTTCGAGACAATTTTTCACTGCTTTCCACTTAATTTTCTTTATGAATACTTAAATTCACTTTCAGATCTCATTTTACATTCCGGTTTTGAAATAATCGAAATACTCATCAAAATATTCGATAAGAGTAAAAAAATTACGTCTTCCATTTGGTAAAAAGCTTCTAGAGAAGGCGTGAGCTGTTTATGTAACGACTACATTATATTATTGAACGAATTACAGCTTATAAACAAGGCGCGCCCAATAAAGTTCAATTGTGCACGAGCTACATACAAAACTTTATGTTCTATTACTGATACTGCCACATTATTTCTAGCAAAGAGGAAGAAACAAAGCGGCGTGGGTAATACACCTCTCCGACAGCGTGTATAGGAAATTCTAAAGCCAATTTTCATTCATTAAATATGTGTTCTTATTTGAGGTTATTTTTGTATGTAAATGTAGATAATTCCAATTTGATTACATATTTGCTTATATATCGAGCTTTGCTACATATACTATCTAATGGAGTACTCTATACAGTGTCTTACATTAATTGTTTATGTTTTAGTCGAAAATTAAAATTATTAAAAATGTCGTTTTGAATTTTACATACATTATTCAATAAATTATATTGTTTCAGGTGTGCCTCAAGGTGATTCTTTGGAAGATATGCGCTTCAGTATTCAACCATTACCGGGTGATACTGGGTTTTCACAATGGGCAAGTGCCATGAAAATGGTAGCCCAATTACCTGGAGGAATTCCACCAGAATTCAGACGAAGACTTTGGTTAACACTAGCAGATAAACATCTATTAGGGAAACGTGAGTTCATCTAAGAATATGCAGGGTGAGTCATGAGGACCGACTATTTATTAGCGCCTGCTCCCATTGTTTAGTATTATACAGGGCGCAATATGAATTTTATTTTTGGTTATAACTTTTGATAGGTAACTTTGATTTGTCTCATATTTTGGTAAAATGTTACGATAATACCATCTCAACTGATTTATCGAATCTGGCAATAAAATTGCTACAAAATTATTCAAGATTCTTTGGTACACTGTTCAGATACCAAGGATGTAGTAATATTAATATTACATTACATAGGCTGGTTAACTTGGGCTACAATTGGCCTGTTGCATTGACTTCTATGAAACCATGTCTAAGCAAAGACCTGGTTAAAATCTTAACTTTGTCTTGCACGGTATTGCTAAGTTGTTTTGATGACGGTGCAATCCACAGAACTTCACCCTTCAAGATTATAAACGTGTACTGGGACTCTGCACACTATAGAACTCTACCAGTCGCTTTCTACAGTAGATAGTAGATAAGTAAAGAGGGTTCTGGACCAGTATGGGCGTTGCGTCAAAAGGGGGACATATTCTCGGATTACAATATTTAATTACTAACCTTCTGGTGACAAATAGTTGTTTAGTAATCAGCAAAAACCTGCTGGATTACAGAACGCAAGGTCATTCTCCTATTCCAATGTTTAATATATAACATTTATTATTATTTATGCTCGCAAGCTGGTTAAGAGTCCAGACTTGTTAGATAGGATGTAGCAGTAGCAAACCACCTTGAGAAAAGTGTAGATGATTTAAATAACATTAATTATGGGAGACCAAACCAATGGTTCAATAAAACTCAAAGTCCAAACCACAAAATTTAA
>CAJUYG010007988.1:0-10285 GCA_910591675.1 Galerucella calmariensis | reverse complement strand
GTTTGAATTAGAAATTTCAAATACGAAACAGGACAAAAATTTACATTCTGATTAATTCTTAGGTACATCTAAAGAATATACTACATACTAGAGGAAAAATTGACTTATGACTATGCATGGCTAATTTGTTTGCCCATCAAGGCATATTTAATATATTTGGAACATGACTGTTGACTACTTTTTCGCAACACACTCTTTAGTAACTAATCCGGTAACTTTTAGCGGCGTGAGTAAGGCTTTTTAAATTCCTCCTCCCGGCTTTTAAATCAACTATAGTGGGACTGTTATAACTATAAACCCTTTGATTTTAGCCAAAAGTAGGATCTCCAGTTCCAGTTGAGAACAAAATTCAACCAAGTCAAGTACCCATGAACAAAAACTGTGATTCGCCAGTAAAAAAAGAAACTAATCAAATTACGGAAGGTTCTGACAGTGGAAATAATCATTCTTCATCCGAATGTGATTCCAATGATGGGATGTTGCAAATAAAAGGTATTAAACGAAATCTTAAGAATGCTGATTAAGTTTGTTTAGAAATATCTTAATGTCTTCACTATTTTTATAGAGGATGGCGAAGAAGAAGGAGATGATTCGTTTTTTGAAGGTGATACCGAACTAATGGATCAAGAGTTAACGGAGGAGGATGGAACTATTAACACCGATATTAAACCTCAATTTTCAGCTATTGCCAATGTTTCTTGCCAGTATGATTCTTCACAAGGTAAAATTATTATAAGATTTTTAAAAAATCTTATCTTAAAGTAATGGGCTTATTCAAAACAATTTGAAATCATTTCTCTTATATTTGTTATTAGGTACATTAATTAGCCGATAAAGTATCTGGAGCGAAATTTATATTTATAAAAGTAAAAAGTAATTTTGTACGGGATTTAAAATGATGGTTTGCATGTCTTAGTTTATCTGTTTTAATACAAAAATATCTTGTAGAAAAGTTAGTTTTCCTTGATAATTCATCGAATATTTAAATATTTCACGTGAATTCTGTCATTGATGTTATATTTAACAATCGAGGAATCTACTGCGAATCTTAGTGGTTGATAACATAATTCGCCACAAATATTTAAATATCTGACCACATATTTACATATAAAAAAGCTAGAGCTAGAAAAGAAGAGCTAGAAAAAAACTGTAGATAACTTTCAAACACTATTGTTTTTCAAAGTATCCTCCACAAATAGAAATTCATTCTTGTATCCTTGGAACCAATTCAGCAAGCAAGTTATTCCACCTGCTTGTTGGTAACATTAAAATAGAGTTTTTGAAGGCGTTGACCGCATCTTCTGGTGACTGGTGACCATGCAGTTCATTATTAATTTTTGGAAAAGTAAAAAAGTCATTGGGATCGGGAGTTTATAGGAGGATGGTCCAACAATTCGATGTATTCTTGCTTTAATAGTATATTCAAGTATAAGTGTATATTAGGGTCTTTGAAACACGCGCGATTTTTCGAGCACAACGGCGAGCATGGCTAAAGCCTTGGGGGTGGTTGCCACCCCATCTCGGAGGTGAACATTTTTTATTACATTTTAACCACAGGAATCGATTGAAAAAGTGATTCTAAGCAAAAAATGTTTTATACATTTTTTTTGTAAAATCAATATTCTCTAAGTTATTCGCGATTGAAAGTAACGCTTTTTAGAGGAAAAAATCGACGTTTTTGATGTTTTTCACGGATAACTCGAAAATTATTCATTTTATCAAAAAAACTGTGGAAAGCAAAATTGTAGCTTTAAAAAAAACAAGCAAAACCCTTTTTTATAATTTTTCTAAAACCAATAGGAACCGAGATATGGCCCATCAATGATTAGCTTTTTTTCCCAAATGCAAAATGTGATAGATTCAAAGTCAAATACCGGAAAAACGATGCATTTTTCGTAGAAAACTCATAGAATCTTTTTCAAAGAGCATAATTGGACCTTTCTTTAAAAAAAAAAGGTCTGTAGCATCAAAATTGAGTGAATTATGACAAAAATGTCAGTACTGAATTTTTTATACAAAAAAATCGGTGAAAACAACCCCCTAACTACCCCCCTAATTAAAACTGATCTTTACCCTTGTGCAATTCTCTTTGTAAATGTATGGTTGATATGTCCAAGAAGTTTGACCAATTTAAAATTCATGGTCTTCGAAAAATTATGGCTTAAAGTAAAAAGTTATTTTTCATAATTTTGTATTTTTTACCCTTTCTTTCAAAATAACTCCGAAAATATTAGAGGTACAAGCAAAGTTAAAAAACGAAATTGTAGCTTTTTTTATAACAAAAATTTTCCTGTAAGTAGATTTTTTGTACAGTTAATATTTGACGAGATATAGCCGTTTAAAACGTCTATTTACGCACGAGCACCACCTTTTTTTAGCCCTTTAAACTCAACCCATTTAAAAACGAAAGGGTCTAAAGAGATTTAACTTACAGATCCTTGTAGTTCTTGAAAAATCCTACAAAATCGTTTTCGAATAAACTTTTTATCATCAAAAATGAAGGAAATACGTTAAAAAAACCAATCGATTTTTTTTTCAAAAAATTCCAATTCAATTTATATCTATTACAATAGTTTATAAAAAATTGCAATGTTGTGAAGGGTGGTTTTTAAAGGTTGAAAAGTTTCTTAATGCACGCGACACATTTTTTTTACAACAGAATTATTGAGCAAATCACTATTAGCATTAATTATCTTTCTCTTGGCAAAATTTTTTTTTACATATAACACTAATAACAGTTGATTTTTAAGGGTTGAGAAAGTATAAAATTGTATTTTGAAATGTAACAAATTCATCATTTTACTAATTCAAACCAATTTTCACCTATCTCAAGATTTATAAAGCTATTTTTTAATTTTTGACAATTAGGGGTAGTTTTCACCCCTGAGAAACAATCAGGGTTCGTCGGCATGACATGATATATAAAGCAGACGGTGAGTTGAGGCTAATCCCAAATTTTTATGCAAATCAATCAGAGGCGAAATCATTTTTTAAGGATTCGTGATTTTTTTTAACATTAAGCTGTAACAGGGGCTGCTTTTTAAGGGTTGAAATATGATGAAATTGTATTCCAAAGCTCAAAACAATCATTATTCAACTTATCCAAACCAAATCTTACCCATTTTCAGGTTTAAAATGTTATTTTATGATTTTTGACAAATAAGGGTAGTTTTCACCCCTAAAAACCGTTTAGCACCCTTCGGTTCGATATAGATTTTGAACCTTCGGCTATCACCTACCTCCTGTTAAAATTTCAAGTCAATCCATGCTGGACGAAAAAATTGCGAGGCTTTACCTTTTTTTGAGCTTCATTCCCTGTACTATAACACCTCTGACCCAACTCTGTCACTGTTCAATGCACGTATTTTGTATCTCAATTGATTCAAGTGAAAATAAATTTTTTAAGGATCCGCGAACAGACGAATTCGAAGATCCGACGAAGAATTACGAAGAGCAGCAGAATGTATCACAAGAGGACAAACTTTTCAAACAGTTAGCGATCAATTCAACATCCCCATTTCAACGATCCGCTTCTATATGGCGCGAAAAGGAATTTTACCAAGACGTAAAAGAGGTCGAGCATGTGCGGGTCCGATGGGCATGGGAATGAGCGGAATGCCCCTTTCTACCTCTTATACCTCCCCTGCAAGTCCCATAGGCCCCCCTTACCATATCGTCCACTACAAGTTACCGGCATTAGGAGTGTCGAAATTGAAATAGGTGTAGTTGTAGCTACACACAATCGAGTTAAGTATTTTAATTTTCGTGTTTTACTTTTGCCATATTATTTCGGAAGTGTTTTTATTATTATTGAATAACGTAAGTATTTTCCACTAAAGAAATTGAACTAACACCCTGTGTGTTGTCAATAGGAAAATAGATAATTTTTTGGCTCAGTGAGTGTATTTTATCACGTTTTTGTTCAAATATTATTTATTTATTTATTTTACTACTTTATACTTTTAATGCGCCATCGTATAAATTATTTATTCAACAGGTATAGTTTCAATAAATTTAAATGTTCGTATATACTAAGTGTATAAAAAAAAGGGGGCCGTTGCTGAGATAAATAGAAAACTGATGAATAATTGGAGTAAAAAAATTTCACAAAATTTCATCTAAACAAACTTAGCCTCTTGCTTGAGCATTTGAATTTTTTGAAAGTGATGGTGGCTTATGTCGTAACGTTGTTAAATGAAGATAAAATACTGACTACATTTTAATTAATAAATTTTTGTCTAAATATTTTCCTAGCGATGTAAATTGTGGCTGCTACTTAATTTAAATATCATTCGAAAAGTAAATGTGTTGTATATATATTTTTTTCACTAATTTATGTGTTGATCGCTTTATTGTCGGAATCGACAGAATTACGTGTACTTAAAAAGATACGATTTTGAAATAATGTGGCAAAACTGTATGTTTTTTTTTTAATTAAGTTTTGTTGAAATAAATTCCCTAAGCACATGGAAAAACTTCCGAGAAAAGTTTTTATTCATTCAAAGTTTCGTACTTGGAAATTCTTGTACTCTTCATGCAATTGGTAATTTTAGTATTTTTTTGAGCGAAATTTCAAGTAAAAAAATATTTAATATGTGGAAAGTAGGCGCGCGTTAAACTTGTGTTCACGTACTCTACGTTTAACTTTAATTAGCCTAAGATCTCGAATAAGACCGATGATGCACCTAACTACTGAAAAGGTTCATTTAAATAAGCTGGCTTTTGACAATGTTCCATTATTATTTATATAGGGTGTTTCATAGTTAAATCACCATAGGTTGACTGCAAGTAGAGGACACTTGGTGGTTCCAAATAGCCTTGGTTAATTATTGGTCTAACATAATTATTAACAGAGATACAGGGTGTTTTATCCATTTAGTCCAATCCTTTTGAAGTCCCTAACTTTAGAACCACCCTATATATTTCTTTCATTTTTGGTAATGATCTATTGCGTTGATAACACAATAAGATAGCGTAATAAAAATTATTATAATCCAGGTCTGGTTTGAGAAAAATTTTCAAAATTCGATAATCTCCAAAACAACACCCTGTATATCAGAATTTTTTAAATCCTATATAACTATAGATTATTCGAAAAGATCAGAAAAAATAGAGCGGCACCAAAATATTTTTCGAAGTGCACATCCCATAACTTTTAATGTCAAAGTTATTTAAATGTATCATTGACATTTTCGTACGTAATAACTTTAGAACCACCCTATAGATTTTTTTCATTTTTGGTAGGTGTAAGTTACATAAGCATCAAAATCTCATCATGTAACCAAAATACTTATAATCCAGGTTCGGGTTAAGAAAAAAAATATTTTATCAAAATTTTTATAAATCAATAGTTTATTCCAAAAGAACAGAAAAAATTGAATTACATGGAATGTCAAATTATTTATAATAATTGTTCGAAATGTCCATCATTTTGTTCTATGCATTTACGAGCTCTTTTTAAGATGTTTGGGGTTGCTCGTCTTATCATTAATGGATTTGCCCTGATTTCCTCGCAAGCATCATCAATTCTTTGAATAAGATCTTCTAAGGTATATCTCAGTAGAGTATACTTTGGCTTTAAGATATCCCCAAATATGATAGTCCACTGGGTTAAAATCCGGCGACCTGCAAGGCCAATTATTGGGCTCGCCCCTCGCAATCCACATGTTCCTAAAATTCTCGTTTAGAAAATTTCGCACAATTACCCTAAAGTGAGGCGATGCACCATCGTGCTGGAAATACATTCCTCCAATTTCCTCATTTTCTAATAGCACTGGTAACATATTTTGCAAAGTTTTCCGTACTTCAACAGTCTACGCCTATTTGCTAATTTTTCTGTTCCTTAGAATATTAGACCTACTTGATAATTGTTAATGATTTTGACTTGAATATTTTAGTAAGTGTGCACTTCGAAAAACATTTCCGTGTAACTCAATTTTTTCTGTTCTTTTGGAATAAACTATTGATTTATAAAAATCTTGATAAAATATTTTTTTTCTTAACCTGGATTATAACTGTTTTTGTTACATGATGAGATTTTGATGCTTTTGTAACTTACACCTACCAAAAATGAAAGAAATCTATAGGGTGGTTCTAAAGTTATTACTTACGAAAATGTCAATGATACATTTAAATAACTTTGACATTAAAAGTTGAGCAGTAAAACGGGATGTGCACTTCGAAAAAGATTTTGGTGCTGCTCTATTTTTTCTGTTCTCTCCGAATAATCTTTTGGATTTGAAAAATTCTTATATACAGGGTGTTGTTTTGGAGATTATCCAATTTTTCAAATTTTTCTCAAACCAGACCTGGATTATAATTATTTTTATTACGTTATCTTATTGTGTTATCAACGCAATAGATCATTACCAAAAGTGAAAGAAATATATAGGGTGGTTCTAAAGTTATAGACTTCAAAAGGATTGGACTAGATGGATAAAACACCCTGTATCTCTGTTAATAATTATGTTAGACCAATTAACCAAGGCTATTTGGAACCACCAAAGTGTCCTCTACTATGAAACACCCTGTATTACTAAGTTCTTGAATAGAAGTTACAACTAGACTTTTGGCTTCCAATTTGTTACTAATTTCTAAAAGCTCTGTGGTCAACTTTTTTTTTTTTAATGTAGAACGTTTTGGGAAGTGATCCACATTAGGTATATTTTACATCCTTGATATTTATTTTCTCAGTGCGTTGCGAGATATAGCAGGAAGCCCAAAGCTCTGACAACTGTGAGAAACTTATGCAGATACGTTGATCGGAGTCGGCTTAGGTTGAGTATTATTTGCTCAAATGTCACGCAGATGCTTTGGTCTAAAGACAAATATTGCTAAAAAGTTATTGTATCAAAAAAGGACAATTCTCTACTTATCTTACACCATACAGTCCATTTGAAATGCAGTATTGGAATACAGGAAACAATAAGGGATATTAAGCTGGTTATATGAGACACAAATTGGGTAGTATAATATTATCCCAATAGCAAATTTAAAATGTTTTAAATTTTGGCCATCAAATTTGTTGATTTTCTAAATTATACTATAAATTTTTTGAAATGATCGAAAATGTTTCTTCAACTTCTACCTCTAATTTTTATAAGCCATAAGAAAACATAATGTTTTCTCACAGTTTTGTGTAAGCCATTCTCAACTTATTTTTCTTTTCAACTTGGATGTGCATTTTTCCACAAATTTGGATTGTAGACAATATTTAGAATGTGTCTCATGATATTTTAAATTTGTCAATGCAGTATTTTTGCTCCCTAAACAAGGTTTGTTCCTAGAGCAGTCAGCATGCTGGTTTGCAATTATTGTTAAATATATGTACATTAGAATAGCGCAAAAAACCACCAAATTTTTTCATAGTGTCGTGTGAAAAAATGTCAGGTTTCCATTGTTTTAGGAGCCCACTCCAAACGACAGCTACAAAAATATTTCAAGAGATCGCTCCAATTTTTTATAAAATGTCTAAAATCATCAAAAATGGATTTTTTTTGGTGCGATATAATTTTATAGATCTAAAGTTCCTAAAGAATGAGTTTCTGAAAGTTTCATTTCCAAATTTAAATTTTGAAAAGTAGCTCAATTTTTTTTTTATTTATTAGTACATTACTCTCGATTGTTTCGAGCGACCTTTTAATTTTCATATTAAAATTTGATATTTTTTTTCCTTTTATTTGGTGAAATAACCGATAAAAATACACCTCCGGATGAACTAAGAATCGAACAATTATTCTCCCCTAGGATTCTGAATTCTATATTCTTCCTCCTTCTATATTTTGAGCTTTTTCAGGTGCCCATTCAGGGACAATGTGCCGTTATGATACTTTGACTTGTGCATTTATTTGATCTCAACAGTTTGTAGTCACCCAGAAAAATCTTTGATTGTCTAAGTTCTACTAAATCTTTCCAATGGTCTCAGATCTTATCTTTTTTCGGCTTTACGTATTCCTTCCAATATTTCATTGTAACTGATTCCCCAAAGGAGTATTTGAGTCCCCCTCTTTGCTAGCTTATCTGCTATCTGCTGTCCCCTGGAATCCACAGTAGGGTGACTATATTGTTCTCGCCTAGTTCATTTAGTTTGTCTAGGCATTTCCAAAGCTTTCAGAGTTCCTGGTCCACATACTCCTATCCCAGCTCCTTCTATCGCTTTTGGGCCTTCTTGTAGTGTTATTTGGATCCCTTCTTGTTGCTTAATTCCGTAAGAATTTCTTTGAAAAGTTATACTTTTTCATCATACCATTTTGTGGCATGTCCCAAGTTATCGGATTTCTAATAAGTAAGGAGGTGCTTTTTTTAATAATTCCCTCTCTACTTAGTCTGTATCTTGTTCTTTCTGCAACACTTTCCACCACTATATGTAGTGGTGAGAGGTTAAGAATCACTTCCATGTCTGCCTTTGAGCATGCTCTCATTGTTTCTGTCATGCTAATAAGGCTAGGAATTTTGGAGAGGTTTTCTCTGGTCATCAATAGGCTAGCTCTACTACTCCACGCAATTGCTTCATAAGTGATAATTGTTCCAATGATGACAATGTACATCCAGCTTAGGATTTTTGGGTTACAACCCCAGTTTCTTCCTGCCAGATTTCTGCACACCATTAGGGCCATTTTTGCCTTGTATGTAATCTCCTTTTTGTGTTTGTTCCAAATTAGTTTACTGTCAAACCTAGATACTTGACTTCTTGTCTCCATTCAACCTCGTTCCCATCAAGTTTAATGGTTTTGAGGTTGAGGTTTCTTCTCTCAGTGAAGGCTGTTGAGATGGTTTTGGAGAGAGGCTAAGACTGCAATACGCGCCTCATCAGTTGAAGGTAATTTTTTCATCTAATGACGGAAAACTCTTGATACTTTCTATTGTAGCTGCAAAGTACATCTTGCATACTTTCAAATTTAACTTTACATCAAAATGTCAACTACAGTATAGCGATAGAAGAAATACAGTTGACCAAAAAATTTATGAAGTGGCTCAAAAAATAACTAACTACTTTTGAAAATCTGTCAAATTTGTAGTGGCAGGATTTTATTTATTCTGCAAACAGCGTAAACTGGCATACATAATAGGCATAATGCCAGTCACTAAGAATAACTGAAATATTTGTATAGATTGCAAAGATTCCAAAGCAATCACTTATTCGTATATACAAAATATGAAAATCTGCCATCTTAGCTAAAACACCGATCACAAACGTGTGACGTCAACCTTTTGTATATTGTTCAAATTTTTTCGTATTTTTTGGTTTTGCATCGCTTAAATACTATTTACTCCTTATAGAATTCATAAATTAAACACAAAATAATTCAAATTGGTAATCAAAATAAATTTCTAATTTGCAAACGTAAAATATTTCAAGTATTTACAGATGTGTGATGTCATAGAGACGCCATTACTATTCTAGTGTTCATAATCCAACTGTTTCTGACTGATGTGGGAGCAAACCTATAGGCAACTTCAATCTTATTATTTCCGAGATTTCAAAACAGGAAAGATTCGGAATTTCCATTCTGTACATGTAATTTTTTTAAATTTGTGAACCGATGATGATTTTTCCATGTGCTAAGTGAATCGAACGTGTCTCGTATTATTTTAATTACCCAGTATTTTCGAAGTTATCGCTACATAAAAATTGCCATAATAGTTTATTATTTTGATCTCTTTTTAAACTTATTTATTTTTTTTTTCATTTTATACATCACCTTAGATGGTAAGTATATTTATTTGCGCCAAATATTTTTGTATTTTTTTTGCAATCCCTGAAAATTGTCTTCTTGAAAAAAACGGTGTTAGAATGATAAAATAATGTAGTATGTGAAATTAGCGAATATATGGATTCATGTGATTAAACAAATCACACGAGAATAGTATTTGTACAAATTTTGTCTGATATTATGTACTTTTAAACAAAAAAAAAATCTCAATTTGAAACCTGTACTAGTCTATAAAAGTTTAATTTTTTTATAAGTTTTTAGTATTTTTTTGCATTTTACATTATTAGTTCTTAGGTGCTGCCATTCTTTAATTAGATGTTTTTTCTTGTCTTTGAACAATAACTTTTATTAGTAAACAAATTAACTTTACACAACTACTACACAATAAAAATAAACTTATCAGGTATACAGAATACAAAGCGAATATTTATTTGAAAAAAATACGACGCAATCTGAAAAGCATTTATTCTTCTCACTATTATTTTATACAGAGCTCATCAAATAACTTAATATAATCTGTTCTGACAGCTATTTAAAAAGAAATATCTCATTCCAGAGCTATTTCTATTTCA
>CAJUYG010007987.1:0-10285 GCA_910591675.1 Galerucella calmariensis | reverse complement strand
GAAAATTGCGGAAGAAGTGAGGACCGCGACAAAGTGAGGACCAATATACGGTCCTCACTTTGTTCATGCCTTCAATCTTCACAAATATCAATCTCTACCAAGTTAAATCACTTTAACGATGAAAAAAAAATTGACCTCATTTTGTAGGCTTAACATCAAATCACGTATACTGTGATTCTAAATTTCGCCACAGTCGGCGCTTTTCGTTGAGTATATATTTCGACCGTGTATATTCTGAGCTTCATGGTATGGCGTCCAGCGCACCAAGTGAGGACCAGAGATGTGACAACAAGGCTGGTCCTAGCTTTGTGTGCTGTATACATAATTTCCATGAAAATAATATCCTCTTACGTTCTAAATGTTTTTTCATTGAATGACAGAAGTTGTTCGTCTCACTACCTTAAAAATGAATTATTTTCATAAACGCTTCTGAACAAAGTCCGAAAATTGCTTGTTAGTTGCTATTAATTATATTGAGAGAGTATCGCCATTACTGTTAGTACTTTAGACATGTTTGATGAATTTGATCTGTAAAACAATACCAGAGTAGCCTAGTACAAAATTTGATCAATCCGATTTTAACGTCAGTTGTAAGATTAATGGTTTTATACAGGGCTACTAAAAAGTCTGGCTTCAAGAGATTATCGTTGAAAAGGATAAAGGGAAAGATATGAAATTTTAGCACAATGAATGGGACTTCATCAAGCATATTTTGGAGCAAATGTCAAATGTTTTTGCCGTCAGCGTTCAGCATGCTGCCGACATCTCGATTTTTCCAAAAGGCAACCTAAGTATCACATAATTGCTTATTTCTTTCTCTTTTAAAAAATAATTGAAAAAGAACAATAAACTGAACTCACTCCACACTAACGCAAGACTTGCTACGTCGAATAATATGTACCTCTCAATTTATTTGTGTTAATTTGAAATTAGTAATAGTTTTGACAATTTCCACATAAATAATGATGTGGTTGAAGTTTTCAATGCCTACTATTGTTTTTTTTTTCAAGAATCTACCAAGATCAAATAATCAGTACAGTACAATTTATTAAAAAAAAATAAAACTGATATTTCATAAGACACAGGAAAAAATAGGCTTTTTGTGAATCATCACTCGACATTGGTTATCTGAAAAAATTCCAGGTACCGGCGGTACGCCAAGCGCTCACGTCAAAACCATTTTGGGCTTTGAAATGTGCATAATTGAGTTTTATCAATCGACTCACAATTTCATATTATCCATTTCAAAGATTATACCTTGTTGCGAGATTCCCAAGCAGCCCTCCTCCGTATAATAACAACTGTTGGGTTTGAAGAGTTCATTGAATATTTGATATCAACTTACAAAACATTATCTTGAATGCAATTCAACATTTGTACTGATAGCAATCGTTTTATAAAGTAATGTGAAATAATGTTCTCACCTATAATCTAAATTTCTAGCTTTCCGCCGTAGAAACGACGACGGAAAGAATGTCTGACCAGTCAGGTAAATGCCGGTAAGGTATCGTAAAAGCTCCTGAATCTTTCGAAAAAAAGTCATATTTGAGATTGTGAACCAGTGCGAAGCTGTGAACAGTGAAACGGAAGTTTTTGCAAAGAATTGGCTAAATGATAACAAAATCTTCGAAAATTGTCTTGTTCAGTTATAACGATGAATTTTCGAATTTATCCTGACCGGGACACTTTCAATGAGATTCAAATTTTCCTTATAATTTGAATAGTTTTTTCTATTCAAATCATTTGATTTTGAATCTTTTTACTAGAAATAACTGTTAAAAGAAAAGATAACTGAGTATTTTAAACACAAGTGTTAAATAAACTACCCTTTTATATCCAGCCCTTTGTTATAAACAGGTCAAATTCTAGAGAAAAAAAATTTAAACACAATAAAGACCCTTACGCTCTCATACTTCCATTTTTTGTAACAATACAAGATAATACCTAATGTAGCGTGTCAAATGGAAAGTACAAGCCCATTCGACGTGTACCATTGAGATTGTTTATTAATCTTACCTACTAAAATGAACTATGAAATACCCCTCAATAAACAATAATACGAGCAATAATATCTATACTGTGTCGTTATAATATAATAAAGTTCCTAAGTTTAACAATATAAATAATATATCTAATATCTACAGCATCGTTTATTTCTCAATAGGTAAGGGGCAGACCTTCCTAATAGGCCTGGTGAAAATTCCAGTCTCTGTTTTATTTTAATAAGCCTAACCCTACCATCAGCCCCCGGAAAAATTTCAATTATTCTACCTTAAGGCCATCTTAGAGGAGGAATATTGTCCTCCTTTAACAATATAAGTTGATCTAATTTTAAATTTTCCGTAGTTCTTAGCCATTTTGGTCGGTTTTGTAATTGATTTAAATACTCCACCGTCCACCGTTTCCAAAAATGTTGTTGGATTTTTGTGCATTTTTGCCATATTGAAAGCCGGTTTTACGGAACAGTAGTTGTATCCTTTTCTAAATACGCATGCAGACTTTCCCCTATTGAAAAATGCCCAGGAGTTAAGCACAACAAATCTCCAGGATCATTTGAGAGTGGACACAGGGCCGTGAGTTTAGTATCGCCCCAATTTGTGCCAACACTGTACTAAATTCCTCGAATGTGAGTTTTGGTTTTCCCAATCACTCGTAGGATATGAAATTTTGCTCTTTTAACCGCCGCTTCCCAAATTCCCCCCAATGTGGCGATCGAGGTGGAATAAATTTCCATTGTGTACCCTTATTTACAAAAAAGTCCACAATATTATTTTCATTTCCTTTATTTTTAAAGAATACATATAGCTCGTGTAGCTGATTTCTAGCGCCTAAGAAATTTGTCGCGTTGTCGCTATAAATTATTTTTGGGTTACCTCTTCGTGCAATAAAACGCTTAAATGTTAACAAGAATGCTTCACATGATAAACTTGTCACTAACTCTATATGAATACATTTAGTAACCATGCAAATAAAAAATACAATATATGCCTTTATACATGATGCCCGCCTTGCCCTTGAATTTTTAATAAAGAATGTACCCCCCAAATGACATATTTTGCTTGACCCAGTGCCACGTATTCATCAATAAACCCTTTATAATTTAAAAATAAATTATTATCCTTTACGAATCGTTTTTCTAAACTTAGAAATCTCCTTTTAGCTAACGTAAAGGAATCACCCAATTTCTCATATTCGTTAACTGATTTTAGTAACATATTTACCCGAAAAGACCCATTTTCTAAAATCTTTGTGGTATTATTAAAAATATTTTCTGCAAGTTCATCTTCAGAATTTATAATGTTATTACAACTGACTTCTTCAGATTCCCAAAACTTTTCCATCATTTTATTGATCTCCGACGAACTTGTCGACAAAGAAACATTATTAGGATCATAATTATTATTTGCACTTAAATACCCAATAAATTCCTCAGATATATTGCCCGCAATAACCAAACCAAAAAGTGTGTTTTGTAACACCGGCAAACCCCTACCTAATTTTATTATCTCTGGTGTGATTACCTCGTAATAAATATCGGCACCGAGAAGTATGTCAACTGACTTTTGTTTGCCAAAAAAAGGATCAGCCAAATGCAAATCTGATGGAATTCGAATTTTATTTATATCTATTTCTATTTGGGGCAGTTTCGATACAAAGTTATCCATTACTGAACAAGATATACTAAGTTCCTGGTTATTGACGTCTTTACAATTTCTTAAAGATAGTGTAATGTCAATCATTTCATTACACATGGCCCCTTTACCTGATATTCCCGAAATTTGAATAGTGCGTTTATAAGATGGATAAAGTAACCTTCTCGCTAACTTTGTTGTTATTAACGAACATTGTGCACGCTGTCTAATAAAGCAGTCGCTATAACGGATTTTCCGTTCCTATCCAACAAAAACACCTGTGTTGTAGCTAACATAACATAGTTAGACCTTCCTTGTGCCATTGCAGACAACAATTGAATTGAATTATTTAAAAGAGTTTTATTTTCCTCAACTGTTTGGTCAAAAATACCTCCTGCAGTTGCCTTATCCTGAGGTGCATGACTTTCCCAAAAGTTTCCACTAATATTAGATGGAACATTATCGCGAAAGCTATTAACAATAGCAACATTTCCTCTGCTGCTATGACCCTGATCACCATATTGCCCTTTCTGAACGTGCAATAATGTGTTGTGACTACCCTTACAAATGAAACACCCTGATTTAGTACAGTTTTGAACAAAATGAGGTAAAAAACACTTATAACACAATTCAGTTGTATTCACAAATTGCCGTCGTTGATCAACCGACATCGATTTAAATTTAAAACATTCACCCACCTGGTGATTAGTACCCTTACAATAGCAACATTTTTGCAGATAAGCTCACCTTGAAGCGTGGATTTTGTAATTAAATTAACAAATTTCCCTTCACTTTCCGGGACCCCTAAATTCTCTAATGCTATACACCGCTTTTCCAGAAAACCCAAAAATGCTTTCAATGTTGGCAGTGCACTACTTCCTCTGTCAAATTCAAATGCTTGTTTAGTTTGGAAATCTAACTTTTGAGTTAATAAGTATCAAATCCCATGCCTCAATTGGGACACTCAACTTTTTTAAAGCTTCCATATGTTGATTTATTGTTGTAATGAATTCACGTAAGTTAATTCCCGTACACCTATTTATAGACGGAATTTCCACCAGTGTCTTAATGTGGGCATTGATAACAAATAATTTATTTTCATACCTATTTTTCAAAGTGTTTAAAGCTATATTGAAGTTATCGTTCGTTAAAGGTAAATTTTCCACCAATTTAAGAGGCTCACCCCTTAGGGAGGATTTCAGATAAATAAACTTTTGTATATCAGATAATTGTGTGTTATCGATAATCAGGGCAGAAAATAAATCGTAAAAACCACTCCAATCGGAAAATTTTCCATTAAAAACTGAAATGGACAGCTCTGGAACCTTAACATAATTATTTGGAGCCTGTGACGGCACAGGAGAGCTAGAGCTCGAGCTAGAATTTGTTCCAATAGGATTTTGTAAATTTCTTTTAATTAGTGCACACAAATTAAGATATTTGGTTTCTACGTTAATTCTATCATTAAAAATAGTATCAGAATCATCCTCATCTAGGTCTTCAATTTATTGTCGCCAACCTTGATATTAACTCAAATATATTTAAAACAGTGTAAGCAGAATTCGGTCACATATATGTCTTTCTTTTTCGAATCTTTTTCTTTCCTTCGATACAATAGTCTTATAAATATGTTCACATATGGCAACATTGTATAGTCCTCACTTGGTGCGTTATATATCGTTTTTCATGTTAGATGGTCCTCACTTTGTGGATATGGTGGTGAATAATTATACGGTGCTCGTTTTGATATATAAATGGTTGGTCCTCAGATTGTCGAATATACACAAATTTTAAAACTTTTTTCCATATGAAAATTCACGAGTATATTATCGTTCACCATTTACCTAATTTTCGAATTATATTACATATCTGTCCCTAACGTTCTCAATCCACTCCTTCATGGTGTCCTCACTTTGTATGCTGAAAGTCGTGTCCTCACTTTGATAGCCAGTCGTAAATATATATATATATATATATATATACTGTTGCAGGCTATTGTGAACTCCGTTATACCTGTAGTCTAATTTGGGCTCCTAGCGTATATTTGATGTATACCTATATACAAGTTGACGTCGTAGTGGGATCCGGTATATGTAACGGCTACGGTAGGCTCCGTTGGTGTATATTTGCATACTTCAAAGCAAAGTAGGCTCCGTATATGAAGCATTTCAGGCAATATGAACTCCTTGCGGCGTTGCCACTATCCGCCAGTTGATAAATACAACAAAAACCAAAATTGCCTGTTAGGTATTGACAATGTATAAAACGATTGCGATAGGCCTTTTCCGTCAAAAATTATAATCCGAGATTGCATTTGTGAGTTTGAAACAACACCTATGGGAAACAAAACATGTTTGTCATATTGAAGATAAAGAGTTTTTTATATCATGATTGGAAGAGTAATGATACCTATAAATTAGCATATTAGCATATCATATAAAGACCTACTGACAAAAATAAGCTCGATAGTCGAACTAGTATATGTTTATGGAAAAATATATTCACATAATTGATTGATGCATTTATTCGACTCGTGTGGACTGTCCATATCCAAACTAGTTGCACAAACTACTATTACGTACTACACCACAATCATATTGTTTTTATCTAGTTTCAAATATTGAACTTGTTTGAATTAAAAAAAAATTGCCAATTTATTGCAGCAAGATAAATTACAGATCTACATATTTTGTTCGACGATCCACGCGAAATAAGTCGCGGCACAGTTAATGGTGAGGTTTATCTAGATTTTTTTATCAACTTTTAGTGCCTACCCTACAAATACTTTTTCCTGATGTAAATCATCCAAATGAGATAGATCGATCTATTTACTACCAACAAGACGGAGCTCCACCGCATTTTGCACGTACAGTTAGAAATTATTTAAGCGAGGTTTTCTCCGATATGTGGATTGGAAGACGTGGAACGATCGAATGGCCGGCTAGTTTCCCCGATTTGACTCCTCTCGATTACTTTTTATGGGGCTATTCAAAATCCAAAGTTAATTTCACTAGACCAGGCAATATTGCTGATTCAAAATTTAGGATAACGGAAGAAATTAATAAAATAACTCAGGGGTCATACAAAATGTTGTACGAAAATTCCGAAATCGCCTCGGTTATGGTCAAGAAGTGCATGGTGGTTATTTTGAACATTTAATTCAATTGTGAAGTACATTGAAAAATGCATTCTAAATATTATGCGACATTATTATCTTCATTCTACGTAAAGTTTTGTGATAGACATTATCAAAATTTTACATCTTAAAAATCAATTTTCTAAGTAATGCTGCAACAAATTTTAAAAAGAACTTCATATTGCTGAACAGAGGACTGTCTTGGCATCACCCTGTATATGCAGTTATGCCCGAATCTCTCATCAATTGTCCTTCACCCTCGAAATATAGACCGATTAGTTGTTATAACATAAACGAGTGACGAAGGGATGTATTTTTTACATAGAGTGGAAGATAACGCATTTATATTTTGTTTTCTATGAAGTAACATATTGATTCAATTTACGGAGTTTCATTTAATTACCTACATTATTATAATAATTTCTCTATTATAAAAAAGCATATTAACAAATTATTCGAAACGTCAATTGCTTAGTCTCAATTTTTATATACATATAATTGAACACTAGATAAAACAACTTTCAACTGCATTATGAAACTGCTTATACAGGATAATTCATAAATTATTGGCCATATTGTAACCGTATGTTCAAAAGATGGAGATTAAATTACTTAACTGAATGATAAGGGGTTTGAGATACAGGGTGCTAGAGTTATGAGAAATCAAATATATTTTTTTCAATTACTCAGCCATTGTTTTAGACAAATAAGAGTATGATGATATATTCAAGGTACAGGGTTATTCATTATAATACCCACAATACCCACCCCCCTATCATCGTTATTATTACTTTTAGAAAAAAAATATTATTTAAAAATTGTTTGGCAGCTGAGTTTTCCTAATATTTTATCAAAAGTTCAGTAGCGTGGATACAAAAAATAATAGTTTTTTTTTCAAATGGGATACCCTGTATATTTTCACATTTTTGAAATGGTCTTTTTTCTCTGATTTCAAAAATATATAATATGTTACCTCCGTTTTTAAGTTATCAAATGTTGGAAATCTTAGTTTTAGTTATTACTGTGAATAGGATAAAGATAATATATCAAAGTTAGCTATGAAAATGAGAACTAATACTTATTTGATAATCTACATTTTTTTGATAGAGTAATTAAAAACGTTCACAGTAAGGTGGAAGATACTATCCATAGTAATAATAATAATATACAAGAGGTTAAAGAGAGGATTCAACTTGAAATTAACGAGCTAAATAAGAAAAATGAAGTCATCTGCAATGTTTTTATAAATAATATAAGGAGGTGTTATCAATTATGCATTAACAATAATGGTAGACATTCCGAATATCTTTTATGGGTCATTATTTATAAATTTTCTAAAATAAATCTTTGTTTTTTATATACATATATCAGAATTGGGCAGTAGTAGATAATTATAATTTTGGGGATGTAAATTAGAGCAAATGTTGTATCTTTTCTTGTGATTGTATTACCCAATGAGGTATTTGTATTTGGTCACGTGACGTCGCATTCAAAATTATTGATGGGACAACCTGTATATTTGTGCCTTTCTGTGTTCCTGACGTAACATTTGGTTACATTCATTCAGTCTATATATCTTGCAACAAAATTGGAACCAGTAGAAATAATCTTTAAACATAAGGTAAAAAAACCGAAATCTATATGGAAAATTGAATTCAAACCTTATAAATAGGAACAAAAAGGCAATGGAAAAAAACAAAATAAACATCGTGATCATTCGGAGTCAAGAAAAACTTATGTATAGAACCAGTAAAATTAAACGAGTAGATTATTAATTTAACACTCTCCAATTTTAATATAATGAAAAGTTTCCAAGCCCGAATCAGTAAGAAAAACAGTGTAAATAAAACGATTTTAAATGCCTTTCAATATTCAAAATGACAGAGTAATATTATCTGAACTAATGGAAGTAATAATAAATTGAATTCATATTTCATAAAGAACTGACCAATCCAAAGCTCCTGTTTCTGAATCGTTCAAAATGTCGAATTACTTGAGTGCTCTTGTATTAATATCCAATTCCTGAATTTATTTTTTAAAATAGACTATTCTGCTCATACCCAAGTAGCAAAATCAGTTTTATTGGAGCTCTGTAAAATGATATACAACATACCTAATAGAACTACGATCATCCTATAGTGCTCTTTACATCTCTAATATTATATATATATACAACCAAAAAAGGCCCAAATTATAAAATCTTTCAGTTCTTTAACATATGCTTATATCCAGCTTTTATCATCTCAATAAAACATCTAATATGATAGTTAAAAAACTATTTTATAAGTATGTTTTTCAGATTAATATTATAATCTGTCCTAATGTGCGCTTTACAACCTTTATGATTATATTTCTTAGATATCGTATAGAGTGGTTTAAAACCATTTTAATAATTGTTTATACAACCTTGGAAAATATTTTATAATATTGATAAAACGCTGTTTGTTCAGCGCCCTCTAGTTATAAGTTAAATTCTATACGATTATTTTATTCTTTTGTGAGGCAACTTACAAGAAAAATATCGAATAACGTTGATATAATTGCTCCAAGCCTTGCTCATCATGATTCGAAAAGATGGACTTATAAAAGAATCGCCATCTTAAAAAAATGTATAATAACAAAAAGATGGAAGGTATATTATTAATTTATTCATTTTGCACTACTTATTTTCCTGCGCAGCGAATTTTTCTGATAAAATATACATATATATTTACTGAAAAATAGAAGCGCCTCAACTTAGCCATCAATTAGCCGATCAGATGAAAATATTAAAATGTGTGATATCATTCAAATGTATTATTTTTGATCGGAAGTTCCTTTCCAGTCATATATTAGTTCAATAAATCAAATATAATACCATATATCTCTATAAAAAGTAATGTATTGCGTACTTTTATATCCGAAAATATTTTTCTACAACAATGGCGGCCACCGACAACGGCTTAACTCAGCAAATAAACATGGCGTCAATTAATGCAATAATTATGTGTCAATAAAAACATTAAACAGTGTTTTAAATTTATAAGAAACTCTATAGAACCATATTATTTAATAGACTTGTTTCTATAGGCACTATAAAACTATTTATCAAACAACTGCAGTCCGAGATTTTATTCATTTCAGAGGTTGTCAAGTTTAATATATTTTTCCTTCTATGAATTGCGTTTCGCTATACTACCTATTAAAGGTATTATTTACGTATAAACAACTTTTGGAATTATGTGCACTGAAACTCTACTCTATTGATTGCTCAGTTTAATTTATTATAGTGAATACTCGTAACCCATTACAAAATATAAAATAAATATTGACCAATTAAATTGAGCCATATAAAAATTTCAAGACAATCCTGCCCTGCATTAATAATTGTTGTCGTTCTTGGTGGTGTTGTTTCCAGAGATGTTGTTTCTCTAGGCAACTTAATTAGTGATATTGATATATTGATACGGCACATGCATTGGATTTCCCTTACTTTGCTACGTGTGGCAACCATGTAAATCGGTTTTCGGCGACCATC
>CAJUYG010007986.1:0-10287 GCA_910591675.1 Galerucella calmariensis | reverse complement strand
GAATTTGATAACGCTTCATGGTATTCCGCTATTGTTAATGGTAAATTTAATGGATCATTAGTTTCTACTTCAATTCCAATATTGTTTTGATTTTCCGCTTCTATGAAACGAGTAAATGATACGTTTTGGTTTGTATCATTGGAACGCTGCTCGTAAACATTAGCGAGGGCATTTGCTATGTCGATGTTACTGTTTAAGTTTTTCCCTCCGACCTCAAGTCTGTCTATTTTAATATTTCCTTTTCTACCGGATATTGTACTTACCTTTTGCCAAATTTCGATCATTGGTGTATCTGAGTTTAACGATGATACGTAGTCGGTCCATGAACTGCGTTTCGCGTTTTTTATTATAAACCTAGCTTTTGCGCGCAATCTGGAAAACTTTACTTTGCATTCTACTGTTTTCTATCGTTTGTATTTGTTAAATGCATGTTTGCTAGCTTCAATAGCAGTTTTGCATTCGTTGTTCCACCATGGGACAAGTTGATGTTTCTTATGTTTGTAGTGTGCCTCACCTATGGATATTGTTGGCGAGTGGATGATATTCGTGAAATGCTCCAGTGATTTGTCTCTATTAGTAGAAACTGTACAGTGTTCGATATTTTCTTCAATTAGGAAGGAGAAAAGATTTCAGTTTGCATTTTTCATATACCATGTTGGAGAGATTACATCACCACTATTGTAGCTAGTGTTGGAACGTGAACTTTGCGTTCAGCCTTTCAGCTTTCATATAGGTAATTCATTGGTTTTCTTCAGAATTTTGGTTTTTGGTGAAATAGTCCATATATATTTCCTAAAAATATTGCTTTTGAAAAATTAATAAATTATTTCACTCTTGTGATTTGTGGTAGAATAAACTAATGATTCAAAAATCAAGATTCTTGAAGTATTTTGCCGCGAAATTTGAAATTTTGAATTGTCTTTAAATAAGAATGAGAAAGGTTTCGGTAGGTCTTCTCTCATCGTCAGTCGACAAAGTAGCAAGTTTGGAACTGTGCAGTAATCCATTTAATAATTTCAACACCAGTTTGAATGAACAAAAGATGCCGTTTTATCATAAGAATCTGGATTACTGGTATGTTTTTTTACATGTTATTGTTACCTACATATATATTTCAAAATTTCATAGTGGAAAACTAGTATTTTTGAATAAGAATTTTTTTTACAAAAGGGCTATCTTCATATTCCGTATCAGCCAAATTAACCCTACAGATATCTTTTCTCATGTTTAATTGTTTCATAAATTGTTTTCCATATAAATCAGATATTTGTTCAAGGTGAATCCTTAAGTTAAATTATTCAATCGTATTTATTGAGCTGGACAGATATCCTTATGCTTAAATTTTTTTTGTTACATTTTTTTTATACCGGTATAATTTTTATAGCACAGTTTCCTGGAATATTTTTTTTGTAATATCAATATAGAAATTATATACATTTTTTTTATCTTGATAGTTTTATTTATTATACAGAAACTTCAAGTTCTTTTTTTATTTAACATATTAAAAGTTTTCCTCCTAATTTTCAGGGTTTCATTGGCAGCCCAACGTGTTATAACTTCAATCTGTTTATATCTACTTTTGTCTTAAAAATTTTCATATCTAAAAATTTTGTTTCTTCCTGCTTTTTGGGGTAATTTACATTAACTTTATAATAACTTCTCTTAACTGTTTTTCTTTTAAATAATATAAAACTGATGTTTCTGTATAGTGAATATCTCTCTCTTTCTGAAAAATTTAATTGTATCGAGAAAAAGTGTGAAGCTTAAGTATTCGTACATTCTATATAACTAGTTAATTACTTGTTTATCGTTATCTTTCAGTGACCTTCTGTCGAAACAAATTTTTTTAAAGGCAAATAGTTTGCTGTGGACTTGCTTCCAGTTTTTTACGCCGGTTTACAAGTTAATTTTATAGACGGTAGCATTTATAGAGGTAGTGCAGCTGCGTAAGCGAGGGTACGTTTGGATGCGATTATCTCGAAGACTATCGCATTTTGGAAAAAATGATTAGGACCATTTTTGTAGATAATTTAACGACCTTCACTTTTTACCTAAACAAAATTTTTCCAAATTGCATATTTCGGGAGATAATGGTGGGAAACCGTTTTTTGGGGGGCTTAGGAGCCATTTTGGACCCTTGGCCAAGGCGCAATCTTGGAGAACTTTTTCTCCCTTTGAAGTACCTGTCACAACCTACAAATCAAGCCAAAAAAAATTATTGGACAAATATATTGATAGGTTTCCCCTTCAGTTACTGGACTATTTGGTAAGTCTTGCTGCTTGTTGATTTTTAGGTGGTGATATAATGTAAATTATACTACCTAAATATATCATGAGATCATATTGTTCAAAATATTATAAATGGTACAAATTTGAAAAGACCCATTGGATGAAACACCCTGAAATAACTAACTGTTTGCAATATATATTCTTGGAGTGCATGAGCGGAACCTTGTGAAATACAATGTAGTGAATCAAAGTTGAGTATTATGATAATTTTCTGGTAGAGAACGCAGTTCTTCAGGATCAAATTTCGCATAAAGTATAACATCAGCAATATATACTTTCATTTCCTTTTTAGCTGCTCCTTGCCTCGATATCATTTCGAGCATGGTGCAATCGTCAAAAGGGAACTTAGAAGTGCCTTGTGTTTCAAATATAGAGCATTTTTCACTCTTTGTAGTTGAAACTTTTATTATTCAGAAATATGTTTTATATTGTACCAAATTTATGAGAAAATTAAATAAAGCGTTTCATCCAGGGACAGAGTAGTGCAGGGGTGGAATTTTTCTATAATTAAATACTTTCTTGTTCTTGAGGCATTTTATTATGTTTTTTGTCTTGTTGGGATAAAATATAATTTTCATTAATTTCTTGGATTTCAAAACGTTTTGTCGAATAGCTTCAAGTACATTATTTGCTTCCAGTTGGAAATTTGTGGAATGATAGTTGACGCAATTCTTGGAAAAATGAACATAATCAGCTGGCTGTATCCTGTACGCCGTCAACTGGAGTATTTGAAGGGGCAAGCGGCGCTCACACTACCTTCTCTCGTGACACTGACACTGCCTCCCTAGTGTGGAAAGTAAGATGTAAACGATGAAACTTGTGAATTCATTATATTCATATTGTTACCATAATTTCTAGAACATCCTGTATATCCTGTTTTTTGGTAAAAATCAAACATTAATGTTACTTCAACGTAGTTCTTCAATACAAATTGCAACTTCAGGAATCTTAGATATACGTTTTTTTGAGTTCGGAATAAGAAAAGCATAGTATGCTGTGGCTCACTGACAGTAAACACGGCGATTGACTTTTGAGGTGCAAAGTCACTACATTCATTAAACTTAGTTGAATTTTTGAAAAATGGAGAGCGATTCAAGTAATTTTAAATTTCCAAATACACCACCTAATATTAAGGAACAAGCTAACATAGCGTCATTAACCTTACTACCACAAAAATCTAAAGACAGGGTAAAAGTCTAGTTCAGTGGTACAACGCGGATTTTGATGAAATATTTTTTTTTATTAATTCGAGGTCGCTGAACACGAAAATGAAAAAAAAATTGGCGCAGTTATTGGCGAGACTTATAACAAATAATTATAAAAGTTATCAATAAAACATTTTCAAAAATTCATAACTCGTTTTTGGTAAGAGAGCGCCAATTTTTTTTTCATTTTCGTGTTCAGCGACCTCGAATTAAAAAAAAAAATATTTCATCAAAATCCGCGTTGTACCACTAAACTAGATTTTTTCCGAATGTTTTACTGGCATATTTTTCACTACAAGGAAAATCATTGAAAGCGTCAACACTTTGGTCTGAATATTCAATGCTACGCACAATGATACAAATGAAGGACAATGTCGATATTAAATATCCAAAGTTGATTGCATTTCTAAAACATCAAAATGCCGGATACAAACCAAATAAAGCAAAAACTTTTTCAAGAGAAGAAATAAAGGTTCTGGTAAACTTCGCGACCCTCGGAATTTTATGATAATTTTAGATTTGTTTGAAAGCTTACCTTGAATAAAGCAGATTAGAAGAAAAATTTCGCTGGATCATCCAGTAATTACTTCAAAAATCACGATTTTAGTTCAAAAAATTGTACTTTTTCAACACCAACTCATGCTATTTCACGAGAAATATTTTCACTTTAAACAGTAAGGGTTATTATCTTGAACTAAATGTCAGTCTGTTTCACACAAAAAACCGGAAGAAAATACTTAAATTTTGCCAATTTTCAGAAATATTCGTAGGCATTAATATTTTCGTTTGACACTTACGCTTATAAAATTACACACTAAAATCTTATGTCAGAGCTTATGTCTAGATATCCTAGGTTCACAAATTAGGATCAGGTGATACTTCCTAACGGCGTTGTCAAATGGTCTTAATTTTCTTCCAGCTGAATACATTGTAATAGATTACATGTCATGAATATATCACAATATAAAATTATAAGCATTTATAACCATGAAAATTTATATAATAGTTAGGTTAACAAATATTCTCTTATTCTCTTGCTCCGTATTTAATGATATTTTAGTTACACTTTGATCTGTGTCAGTTGGTGGGGAAGCGGTATGTGTTGAATTATGATAATTTTTTTTTGCTCTAGTAGAAATCCCATGAAGTCAGTCAATTTGAGGTGAAGAGATGTATTCCCTTCCCCTTCTTGAAAAAGTGTCTAATTCGTATTTCACATGGATACGCGCCGGGTCGACGTTTCGCAATTCGCGCGCGCGCAAATATTTTAGGAAAATGGCGGATTTTTGGTACTTTCAATTGCGATTTTCTCTTTCTTTCTAGACAAAGCGAAAATATTTCAAATACTGAAGCTCCTGTTCAAACCCTATCTTCTTCCAATGGTGTTCATATAAGTGCTGCTCAAAACTGCACATTCAATATTAACATAAGTAATTCTAAAATATAGTTAAACAATACTATGTACTTAATTGTATAACATATATTGATAAATTTGTTTAATAAATAATTCTTGTGTTCTTAATTATATTCGTTACCTATTTGTGTCGTAAATAAATTTTCAAAAAAAGGTGGGAAGGAAGAAAAATCATATGTATCACATGGGAGTAAAGTGTCTTTTCCTCCACTTCCTCCACTTTCCTTCCTAGTAATACAAATAGCTATAACTTCGGATTATATCAACAAAGTTGGAAAAAAGACGACGTCAAGTTATTTTCCTCCTCATTTTGTTACCATTTTTTTCATTCAAACTAGTAATGGTAATTATGAAAAATGGAATACACCTCATACTATAAACCCCAATATAAGTAATTAGAATCCCATATAATTGTGTCAGTATATTTATGATATTTTTCCATTACCTTTAGCGCTTCCCAGCATAATAATGATAAATGATTATACCTAAAAGCATTTTGGGGTACTCTTTGTTTTATTATAAAAAATAAGAGTTAATTTGGAATTGAAAAAGTAAACGATATTTCAAGAGAAAGCTTGAAGTGAAAGTGATGAATCATACAAGTTTGGAAGACTTTAAATGAAAAAAATGTATGCTCTAATTTACTTACTTATTTTAATATTATGCCTCAAGTTAATTCTCATTTTTCATATCTTTTTATAGCATTTTTTTATAGCATTTCTATATTCATTTATATGTAGGTATATAAGTATCTATGTTTGTGAAAGAATCATACATCAATTCGTTTTCGCTGGTGTAGTACACAGACTGAGATGAAACTTATAGAAACCCAACCTTACAGGAGCTGGATTCTGAGGTGCTAGATCCAGTTGCAATGTTCCCACACCGTTAAGAAAGTAATCCTTCTACTCTCAAAAAATCAGACAGCACTACAATAATCAGGATCTAGACTAGTCTAGGACTACCTTTTGAAACTCTTAAGCATGCAAAGCATAATAGGGTGACAATTAAGTGGGTCCTGGAGCATAAGGGTATCGTAAGAAATTGAGACACTCTAGTATAGCTGGTTTCTGGAACTAAATTATATAGCTCAAGTTAACCTTAATGAAACATTAACAACAGGAAGATAATTAATTTGCCGTCAATCCATATTATTGTTTAAACAAGTAAAAGTGGTTCAGAAAGCAAAGTAGAATTATTTGGAAAACATGGAGGATTATTGTGAAAATTGTAAAAATGCAAAATTGGAGGCATTTAAGAATGTTAATTTAAATTTACATTTGAAATATCCAAATGGATAGTTATTGAAGAGAATTAGTACCGAAGTATGAAACTGGGGTACTAAAATCTTGAAAGGGACTAACAGACCTCTATTAGCCACTGAAATTATTGAACTCATTATCAAAATGAAAATGAGATAGATCATGATGGATTTTAACTAGTAAAATATCCATTTATTGAAAATTAGTAAATTTTCAAAAAATTAGTTAAAACTCAATGTAGGTACTATGTTGAATGGGAACGGATAAATATATAAAATTAAAATGGATACCAAACAATGACAGATATCACTAATACCAAAATTATAACAATAAAATTTCATTGTTCTGATGAAATCGGCAAACCAACCTCTAAATATTAAATTGTCAAAGTTTCACTTACAAAAGGAAGAAGAAGAACAAATAATGATAATCTAACCTAAGTTAGTACTACAACTACACATATGAAATTAATTTAAACAATATAATAGTCCAAATCATTATACAAAAATTGTGAATAACTGTTAACGATCAGAAGTAACTATATATTTAGGTAAATGTAAGAAAATATAGTTCTCTGCAAAAGAAATCTGTTCATTTAGACAAGTTACACCACAATCTAAAAAAGCTCTATGAATCTCTAAGCTCTCAAGCAAATTCATTCTAATACCTTTATTACAAGTATGAAGAAGTTCAATTTCAAAATTATCAGTAGAATGAAGGTCGTTTAAAATGTGAATAGCAAAAGCAGAAGGAGAATTATTAAAATCATGGTTAAAATATTTTTTAATACAATTCTTAAGCTCAACTATACTGAATAGCCATTTTTATTACATGCAGAAAAAATTTTTGAAAAAATTGTATTTTTTCACGAGTGTCTCAGCACTTAACTATGCAGCCACGAATAACAGTATATAAGACTATTATTCAACCACATTTCGAATATTGTCCCACTCTCTTGTACACATCTGATTTAAACAAAATGAGAACACTACAGAAATTACAGAATCGAGCAATGAGAATTATTTTGAGATGTGACAGGAGTACCCCGATATCTTTAATGCTGGATACTCTAGAATGGTTATCTATTGAACGCAGACTCACATATTTAACGATGATATATATTTACAAAATGTTACATAATCTTCTACCTGCATATTTTGACAGATTTATAATTTTCAATAATCAAATTCACCAGTATAATACTAGAATAAGAAATAATTTATACGTAAATAATCAAACAAAAACATTTAATACTAAAACATTAACTTTTAAAGGATTTATCAATTACAACAGTCTACCTGAAAATGTAAAGTCTTCTACAAGTCTTATTCTGTTTAAAAAGAATTTATTAAACCATTTAAGAGACCATTAGGATGATACCAAATGATGATACCTATTATTGTGTATTTTTTTTATATGTTTTATATTTCATTATATTTTGTGTGTTAATAATGTAGTTGATACTTATAAACAAATATTGTGGATATGTTTTTTTCAATTATTTTTTTATATTAATGTTGCTGTATATTAGGATGTACCTATTTCAATGAATAAAGTAAAGTAAATGTTCTAGTCTACGACCACACTGTCCTATGTATACTGCATCACAATCATAGCAAAACAATTTATAAACACCTGATTTCTGTAACATGGGAACTTTATCTTTATTCTTCACAAAAATATGCTTCAACGACAAGTCAGTCTTCAATGCTACTGAAATGTTATATTTTTTGAAAATTTTTGCAATTTTATATGAAATATCACCAAAATACAATAATGAACCTGTAAACTTTTTATCATTAATATTCAAATCAGTTACTGTAGGAAAATGTTACATGGTTTTTGAATACTAAAATTGAGGGTGAGTTCCACTCACTCTCAAAAGAGTCGCGATTTGAGTGTAAAAGGAGTGTAGTAGTAGTGTCGTTTCTGAATTCGGCCCGTATAGTAAATTTCCCTTAAAAGCTTCCCACGCTTTTTGTGTTTAATATTCCCTACTTTGTCGTTCATTATGCAAAACATATCACTTGAGTACTGAGATAGTTACTTTGTATCAATTCTACTACAATACGGACGATTTCAAGCTCAGGTTTTATTTATTCGCTGTGGAAATAGCTTCTTACATCTATTGTTTTCTTCAAAAATAATTTTCAACCGAGAATAAGGTGAGGTGATATAAAACAGATGCGTCTCTCAATTTCTCGTTAATTTAAGACAATGTAAATGGTTGAATTCGAACACATTCCACTATAATGTATGCTTTAACGATTCGCTTCTAGCTGTTCCTACATTAAAATGCTTCTAATTAAATTTGACGCAAGTGTTGTCTGAAATGCTCCATAACGTCGATAAGCTTGAATTTTGGATTGCTCAATGCCATGAGGCTCTTATTCTTTCGTCGAAGGTTGTCTACAAGCATCTCAAACCAATTACATCGAATGTGAAATTCAGCTGGCTAATTTGAACATATGGAATTTATTTATATCTGAAAAAACCGTATTGAAAGCTTCTTATTGAGAATTGTGAGGACATTGTACGTGGAAGAATTCTACAAAATGTAACTCTGGAAACTTAACAGCCGGGTTATTTTGAACTAGGTACGTTCCGGTATAATTGAGGACCGTTTTATCAAAAGTCGCTTTGTCCAAATTTCAAATTTTACAGGAAACGCTATTTTTAAAACAAGTAAGCCATGCATGATTTTATAAAAAGTTTCTTTTGAAAATCGTTAGTGTATATACTGTTGAATAATTCCACCTTGTCATATTTATGATACTGTATCAATGATTTACAAAAACAAAAAAAAAACAACAAAATATTTTAAAACTTGCTTTATCCAGCTTTATTGTAACTCAAAAATCAACATTTATTGTTTAATTGAAAAGTAAAAATAAGATGAAGTTTTATTGTGCTTCGTGATTCTCGTCTTCATTATCCTCTTCATTCTCGACTTCATTCTCACTCTCCAGCATCTGGTCATCCCTGCTAGGATTTTCATGAGCAGTCCCGAAAAGTTCCTTGTAGAAAACGTCATCTGCACGTTCAACATACTTTATTATTTTACGTACATCAGCTATCTTAACATCTCCAACATGGTTTGTCTTTGGAATCTCTAATGCTTTGTCTAGTATCTTTAATGTCTTTACTTTTTTTTTAATACTTCTACTTCTGTAGTATCTCCAGCATACGTGGATTTAACGTTCACTGTTTGCGCCAATACTAAAATTTTGATTCCTTAGTAATAGGCAACATACCTTGCTTGTAAAGACCGGTCCGATATAGATAATTAATATTATTAGAAAAAGTAGTTCATATAGTGAGTTGGAATAAACACATCTGAATAAGCAATCATCGTCGAAAAATATCGTTTATAATTACATATAGTAGCATTTTTCAATCTGAAATCATCGTGAATTTAAGTGAAACATTGTGTAAACTACGAGTTAGTCAATTTCCTCGATTTACCCTATTTACCCGTACCTTAATTCCTAGTTTTATTTGGCAAAACGTGAACAGGACATCCGGAGTTGGGGTTCACCTAAATATTTGGTAAGTGGTCCATTTAGCATATAAATTAGAATCTACAGTCCGCTATTAGGATATAGAATCATATCATACATTCTTAGTAACCTTTCTTCTTTCCTTGAGGTATTATATTACTCTGCATTGTGTCATATTAAATGGAAGTTTGGGTTTTATTAGTTTCTAAGATTCAGTTTTATAGTCGTAAGTTTTCCAATGCTCCCCCCACTTCTTTATTTGTCCGTGTCTAGAAAGTATCTCATAATATTGAGCAGGTGTTTCTATGCTTTCGAATTTGCGAAATTCTTTTTCTATTCTACCAAAAACTCTGTCTGGAGGCATGTAGCTGTGACCGCGAATGGGATAAATTTGTTGTATTTTGGAAAAGACTTTCGATTTTTTCAGAAATCTATATAAAGCTGCTACCAGTATGGAATTTTTATTCTGTGCCGAACACGAATCAGAAAAAAAAAGAGCTTTAGGTTCACTTTCTCTTTCCTCTGTAAGTATTTTTCTTTCCAACTTTTCCAGATAATTCATTAGCGCTGAAGATACTTGGTTAGCTCCTTTTCCACCTTCTGTTTCTAGCCAAGTG
>CAJUYG010007985.1:0-10289 GCA_910591675.1 Galerucella calmariensis | reverse complement strand
TAACTATCGCTTGGGCGTTCTTGGATTTCTTAGCTTTGAAGATCCGTCCTTGGAAGTTTGCAACAATGCTGGTTAGTAGTAAAATGCATATAGTCTATTCCAACAAGTACATAGAGTATTGGAATGCAATAATCGGGTATTACAGAGATGCTCCCAACAATTGTGCTTAAACTCTAGTCCATTTGTTTATGAATAGTAGAGCTTTGGGTGCAGGAGAAATTCTCAAGTATCTTCCCCAGGGGTCTGTTCTTAGTCCCATTTTCTTTAATATTTATACAATGATTTGCATTTCTGATGGCTCTTGTAGCCTTATACATTAAATGGGTATTTTTGAACAGGAATGAAGGATCAAGTAGAAGCACTGAAATGGGTACAAAGAAACATAAAGAATTTCGGCGGTGACCCAAATAACGTAACATTATTCGGGGAAAGCGCAGGAGCAACTTCGACCAACTATCATATAATTAGTCCTTTATCTGAAGGACTTTTTCACAAAGCTATTATGCAAAGTGGAACGATGAAAGCTTTTTGGGCCAAAGGAAGAACTCACGTGAAAGAGTTCATGGATTTTATTGGAAAAAGCGGCTTAACAGGAAGAGAACAATTGGATTATTTAAGAAAGCTGCCAGTGAAGGAGCTGTTCGATTATCATTACAAATTCACCAACGTAAGTGAATCTTAAATGCTTCAACTTTTGAATGGTTAATGTATTTTTTTTAGAAGTTTCCTCTGAAAACTTTACAGATAGTAGGACCAATAGTGGAAAAAGCCAACGATACAGCATTTTTAACACGATCGCCGATTGATGAGAGCGTTTCTACCAATTACAAACAGATACCGATATTATTAGGTTATAATTCGAACGAATGCATGGCATTTGCTGGAGAAACTGTTAAACCAGAAAATCCTTTGAGTCGAATGGGTAAAGCTGAAATAATGTCGTGGTTGTATGATATTCGGATGAAAACTGA
Organism: Galerucella calmariensis; assembly: GCA_910591675.1. NCBI lineage: Eukaryota > Metazoa > Arthropoda > Insecta > Coleoptera > Chrysomelidae > Galerucella > Galerucella calmariensis. The sequence goes on along the minus strand of CAJUYG010007985.1, from coordinate 9,318 downwards.
AAATATATTTAAATTTAATAAGAAACTGAACGAGATTTATCCCAATAAAGAGGACTTCTTTCTGGTATGTATAATTATTTCATTTTATACATAAACATAAATTCTATACAGGGTGGTCCTCAAGTAATTGTACATAGAAGTACAGTACAATCTTTACTTCAAAATATTGCGATTGAAACCAACTAGCCTTAATAAAATGATGATATTAAGAGAGACACAGGGTGTTGAACATGAAATTTTAATTTCAATTTTTCACAATAACTTTAACGGTTTTTGACGTATATGCACAAACATTTGAGGTTGGTGGTTTTTTGATAAGAGAAATCATAATTTTGTTCCCATTCCGATGAATTTTGTAGAGAGCGCCACATAGGCTACGTATGTGGCATAAATGTACGAAAAACTTTTTTGCCTTGTACATTAGCGCTACTTTTGTGAAAAATAATTAATGCCACACAACAAAAACAACAAAAAAAGGTATATTTGTTAGTTTCCCAAAATCTTAACGGCTTTAGAGATAATCACATTTTAGTGATCAACTACATGATTATTATTTGATGAAATTACGTTCGAAAAATGTAGTTGTGTGTACGATAATTATTATTTTTGAATATTATAAGTATCATACATATTTTCCTGTTAACTGCTACTGTACCCTGATACTGTTCATCTTGATACTAAAAAAAATATTATCGTACACACTACATTTTTCGAACGTAATTTTATTAAATTATACTCATGAAGCTAATCACTAAAATGTGATTATCTCTAAAACCGTCTAGATTTAGAGATACTAGCAGTTATACCTTTTTTTTGTTGTAATGATGTGGCTTTAATTATTTTTCACAAAAGTAGTTCTAATGTAAAAAGCAAAAAAGTTTCGCGTACATTTATGCCGCATACGTGGCCTATGTGGCACCCTCTACAAAATACATCGAAATAGGTACAAAATTATGATTTATCATATCCAAAAACCCTCAACCTCTAGTTTTTGTGCAATTACATCAGAAAGCGTTATAGTTATTGTGAGAAACGAAAATTAAAACATTGCAAAAAGTTGCAAAAGTTCCGGATCGCGTATGAGGTTGCAAATTTGTAAATGCATCAGAATAGATGTTTTCGAAGTTTGCAACTGAGTTTCAAAACTTTCGTAATCATTCCGAGACCGCCTTGCTCGAAAAAATGACCACGAATTAAAAAAAATTATAAATAAACATGTTCCGGTCAACGTAAAAAGTTGCAAATTTGTACAGTCGTTCGGTATATTTTTCCGATAGATCTTTCAAATTTGTAGAACTTTTGGAACGTTTTCCTTTAGTTTAATAAAGAAAAACATTAATTTTTAATAACAAAAAATGTTCCGTACACTTAAATTGGTTGCAAATTTGACACGTGATGTAAAATAATATATTTAACACCACTCCAACTTTGCAGAACTTTTGGAATTTTTGGTCTCAAGAACTGAGCAAATTATCATTTATTGCATTTTTAACAATGTTCCGGACTTCGGAACAGGTTGCAAAATTTCATAGTTTGTTTTTATCCCATTCCCGACCTTACGTCAAAATTTGAAAACTTTTGGAATTATAATCAATTGATTGTCTTGACTGACTGAACTAAAGGCTAGTTGGTTTCAGTCGCAATATTTTGGAGTGAAGATTGTACTGTACTTCTATGTACAATTACTTAAGGACCACCCTGTATAATAGGTGCGTTATTTTTAACTGAGATCTCAGTTGATCTAACCTCAAATCGGTTATGTGCGCGTTTTTTTTTCATATTTTTCTTCTTTTATTATTACCTACCTTAGTAATAATGCCGCTACGTTGGGATGAACACGACCTTTGTAAAATATTTTATCAATTTTTCAACTTTTTCAGTGGATGTCAGACTTATATTTTATCATGTCAATTATAAGTGCAGCTAGAATGCATTCAAGAACTTCTCATGAACCAGTTTATCTATACAGGATGTCTTTAGATGCAAATCTGAACTTCACAAAAAAATTGTTACGAATTAATAAGCTTAAAGGTGAGTAGAATTAAAAATATATTTTCTTTTATTATCATCTATAAGTTTAGTATATTGGCTGCAATTTGAAAAAAAAAAGTTGTGAAGATGGTCTAAATAATACAATATACATTTTTGGAATCAGCTTAGCAAGAGAAATTCAAAAATTGGAAGGAAAATGGGGGTTTTATTGAAAAAAAATTGTTGATGACTCTAATCACACACAGGTGATTCACCCTGTATATTAGATAACAACTTGACCAGAAATTGACATGTATATATGAAGAAACATTTTGATATTTTCAGGAGCAGTGCACATGGACGATTGTGGTTACCTTTTTAATAATTCGCTTTTTCCACATCCCAAAAAAGGAACTTTAGAGGACATTTCTGTAAGAAGGTTCGTCAAAATGTGGACTAATTTTGCAAAATACGGAAATCCCACTCCAGAGGAAAATGATTTGAACATAATTTGGAAACCATATGAAGAAAACGATGAATATTATTTGGAAATAGATAAGACGCTTCTATTAAAAAATAATCCGGAATGTGAAAGAGTTAAACTATGGAAAGAAATGTTTCAAACAAACATGAAAACTGAAAATTATTTATAAAGAATTACCTGAATATATATTTTGTTTTATTAATTTTTTTTATTTACCACTCGGTACTGGAGTTTTGTATTCAATTTAAACGAAAACAACATTTTTTTTTTATTTAAATTAACGTGTCTCGACTGCTGAGATCATTGACACAGACAGTATTTCATGATATTTACTATTTAGGTTAAACAGTTATGAGTGTTATGACATTCGATACTACATTTTAGGTAGAACATGTTAGATATGCTTTATTAAATTTATGTCTTTTAGGTAGGATAGCACTGTATTCACTTCACCACTAAATTTTAAGATATCACTGAGTGGTTCTGGTTCTTTTATATTGTGTTTGTGCTGGTATCTTTGGTAGCGGGGACATTCCACTAGGAAGTGTTTAACAGTTAGATAAACAGAACATAACTTGCACAGGGGGCGATCTTCTTTTGTCATTAAGTATCCATGGGTAGGTATAGCGTGTATGTCCAATGCGCAATCTTCTTATAATTATTTTTTCTTTTCTGGAGAGTGTGGAGTCATGGTGATACTTCAGACTAGGCAGTGAAGGATTTACAAATTTTCAAGGTATAGGCTGAATAGTTTTTGCCGCCCTTGCCTCAACAATTGTCATATCATACATTATTTTTACAATGCAACAATTTCGTTGTAATTGCACGTAAAATAATTTTTCGGTATATTTTTGAGCTAATCGAAGCTCAATCATGTATGGGCGGGGTAATGGGGTATTCACTAAATTATTCATTATATTCGAATAAAAATCGAAAAATTATATACAAACTGTCCAGTTCGTACCCCCATTATCCTAGCAGAACCATTTCAGAAATTTGAATTTTTGAGTGCCATAATTTTAGCTAATTTATTACCATAATTAAAAATTTGTCGCTTGTCGTTTTTTTAAAAAAACCCATGGTTCTGCTAGGTTGATATTGAGCTAGCAGAACCACTTTTTATCTATCAATTTTTAGAAAGAACTGATCTTACCATAATTTGTCGCTACTTTATCGCTCTTTTATTACCGTAATTAAAAATTTGTCGCCCTTCGTTTAAAAAAAAAACCATGGTTCTGTTAGGTTGATATTGAGCTAGCAGAACCACTTTTTATCTATCAATTTTTAGAAAGAACTGATCTTACCATAATTTGTCGCTAATTTATCGCTCTTTTATTACCATAATAAAAAATTTGTCGCTCCTCGTTTTTTCAAAAGACGTCCAAGAATTTGATAAGCGTATACGAGTTTACATCTGCCGATGAACTTCATATTCATCTTTTGGACAAAAACCCTAACTTGCCGCTAATTTATCATCATAATTAGAAATTGGTCGCACGTTGTTTTTTCTAATCCATAACTTTATTCATAAATATGACGAATTACTTTGTACGAACATTTACCACTATAATTCATAGCTAATTTAATTTGTTAAATTTAGGGTAATAAAGGGTAGGTACAAATTAGATTTTTTATCAACAACTGTCATATAACGGATACGATTTGACACTTTTTCAGGAGATATAGTATTCATTGATCCCATAGATTTTGGTAACGGGGAAGCCCCTTCATTCCATTTATAAAATATTGAAATTCAATTTCGTGACCCGCTAGATGGCGAAAAAATGTATAGTTTGTTGGGAGTTATAGAGTTCAAGAGTCCATACAATACCAGGACAAATGAAAATAATGTAATAATGGGGCACTACACTGGGATAGCACCAAGAGGAAATGAATGAAGTGAATGATTTGAAGGACAAAGAACTCCAAAAAATTCAAATGTCATCCCCACATAATTATTTATATTAAATCTAATGAAAACTGACTTTTTTTGTTCAATTTTCTCAGATTAAAGATAATTTTTCAAAAGTATCAGCTGTGTGCATCATAAGCAACAAGTCAAACAATAATTTATGAAGTTGATAAGTTGTAATATTGTTAACACTTTATATCTTTCACAAAACCTTTTAACAGGAAGGCATTTTTATACCTCCATCAACCTAGCAGAACCATTTAGGAAATTTGAATTTTTGATTGTGCCATAATTTGTCGCTAATTTATCGCTTATTTATTACCATAATTAATTTCACTCATAAAAAGTATGGGCAAAGGGCGCAGAGGCGAGAGGCCGATTACTGGTTGAAGGGCGGCGAACTAGCTGTTTTACTCTGGAATATGGAAATTTGCTAATCTCGGAATGTGCAATGACAATTGAGAGAGAAAAGTCATTGACAAAATTTGTTGCAGACTTCTATCTGTAAGACATCAGAAAACCGTCATAGAAAAATTCGTTTCCCAAATTTGCCGCCCTAGGCTCGAGCCTACTCAGCCTGCTGGTAAATCCGCCACTGAGACTAGGTTGTATTTCATGTAGGGCGAAGTGTGTTGTGTCCCAGTATGATTGCCAGGAGTCTCTAAGATGTTTTTTAAACAGAGATTTAAGGTCGTCATGGATTTGTAATGATGTTTTTTGGGTTTTAGTTGTGACCAGCTTAGCGGCGTTGTCAGCTGTTTCATTCCCAGTGATTCCAATATGTGATGGGGTCCAAATTATCGTGATCGTGGTGTTTTGAGATAATAGTGTCTCGTATCTTTCATGGATTTCTTGTATTAGAGGGTGTTTTGAGTTAGCTTTCCTAATTTCTTGGATTGAGGAGAGGGAGTCTGTACAGATAGCGACCTTTTTATTTCTTGAGTTTATTATTTTGAATGCCTGGAGAATTGCAAAAATTTCTGCAGTAAATATGCTACAAGTGTCTTCAAGAGCGGTTGTGTAAAGGGTTTCGTTTGATGAGGTGACCGCATATCCTACTCCTTTGCTATTTTTGGAAGCGTCCGTATATAGGGTTTGGTCGAACTTCTGTTGGTTGATTATGTTTGGAGTTTTTTGATTTTTGAGTACCAATAGTGTTGTGTCGATCATTGGTGTTGGTTTATTTCATGGATATACGTAAAAGTAGTGTGAGGTTGAGGTCGATGTTGTGTAGGATAGGTTTTAGCGTGTTAATGATGGTTCGTGTTGATTTTGGGGGGTGATTTGATTTTTCGTTATACATGTTTGGGATTAATTTATAGACTGGGTTGTGGGGATTGGCGGATGCTGAACTGAAATATGTTTGTAGAAGGTATTGACGTCTCAGGTGAAGAGGAGGTTCGTTAGCTTCCGCATATAAGCTGTCAATTGGGCTGAATTTAAAGGCACCGAGGCATATTTGGAGGGCTGTGTTATGGATGGTGGTAAGCGCGTTTAGATGGGATTTTGAAGAGGAGAGATAAACTATGCTACCGTAATCTATTTTTGATCTAATTACAGCTCTATACACTCTCAGAAGTACTATTCGTCACTTCCCCAATGATGACGGGGTAATGTTTTTAGTATATTAAGTCTTTTGATACAGTTTGCTTTCGTTTCTTGGATGTGTTGTTTGAAGTTATGTTTGTTGTCAAACGTTAAGCCTAGAATTTTATGGTGTGTTACTACAGGTAGGGTGTTTTCGTTGAGTTTTAGATTAGGGTGTTGTGTATTATGTTTCCTGCTAAATTTGATGATTTTGGATTTAGTGGGAGAAAAGGTTAATCCGATGTTAGAGGACCACCTGCTGACTTGGTTTATTGCTGTTTGTAAGAATGCGCAGGTTGATTCTGTGTTTTTACCATTGCTATAGATGATAAGATCGTCAGCATATAAAGCATGTTTTACTGGTAATTGAAAGTTACGAGAAATATCGTTTATAACTAGGATAAATGAGGTGGTGCTGGGAATAGAACCTTGAGTTACTACGCTTTTTTTATCAAAAGATTTGGAGGTGCATCCATTTGTAATTATTTCAAAGGTTCGGGAAGGAAGAAAATTTTGAATGAAGGAGTTTTTTTTTTCGGGCCGAGATGGGAACTCAACCAGTACCCAGACAGTGTTGGATTCATCCCCAACGGAGATGCCTACCAACCAAACCCACCTCAAACTCGCCGTTACTCCCACCTTGGAATCACTACCCTAGCATACGTCAAGGCGGGCGGCGGTCCCTCACACACTCTCCATCATCTTCTTCCCTCTATCACTCCTACCTCTCTCATACCATAGCGAGTCCTTCTCTTCCCCTAATCATGCTCTCCCAGTTTATTTTCTAACTTTTTCAAAACTTCCTCATTCTTCCAACATCTAAACACATGTCCCACATCATCCTCCACTTCACATCTCTCGCACACTCCAGTTTCTCTTTTCCCAATCTTGTGGAGGTAACCCACTCTTGACCCATGCCCTGTGAGCACCTGCGTCAAGAAGTAGTTCACCTCTCCAAATATCCGGTTCAGCCAATTTCTCCTGCTCCCAATCGCTCCTTTCAGCGCGCCCTCATACTCATCCCACCTTCTTTTCCTTTCCTCATATATCCATTCCTGCACTTCCTCTCTGCTCGCACCCCTCCAGCGTTTTTGTCCGGCTCTAGCCATCAAGTTCAATGGGTAGGACCGTGAATAAAGGAGTAGATATTATTTTTCAACCCATTTTCTTCAAGTTTTTGGAGAATGGAGTATTTTGTTATATGGTCGAATGCGCCTTCGATGTCGAAAAAGGCTGCTATTACTTCGTGTTTTCGGGATAGGGCCTCAGTTATGTCAGTGTGTAAGAGGACAAGATCCATAGTAGAGCGGTTACTTATAAAACCTGATTGGGCTTCGTTAATTATGCAATGTTTTTGGAGGTACCAGGTAAGTCGGTTATTGACTATTTTCTTCATTAATTTACATAGGGTGCAGGTTAATGAGATTGGTCGGTAAGATTTTGCGTGAATAGAAGGTTGATCGGGTTTTTTGATAGGTACTATAAGTGACTGACGCCAAATGTTGGGAAATTGACTGGTTGACCATATTTTATTGAAGATATCCAATAGTTTTGTGATAGATAGTGGTGATAGATTTTTGAGGAATATGAAGGGAATTTGGTCAGGTCCAGCGACGGAGTTTTTACAGGATTTGAGGGCATTTATGAGTTCATCATTGGTAAGAGGTGAGTTAATGGCAGAGATGTCTTTCTCATTTTTTGGTAGACAACAGGATGGATTGTATGTATCTGTGTGTTTTATGGTGGAGCTTGTAAATTTGTGCTCCAAATTTTCCCCAAGAAATTCGGCAATTTTTTCATTATTGTTAATAATATGTCATTCGTGTAGTATGGCGGGTATTTTTTGATGTGTCTTATGTCCTTGTATTTGGTTTATTTTTGACCATATTTGTGCTGTGGGGGTGTTTATTGTAAGTGATGATACATAGTTTTTCCAAGAGGTTTTATTGCTGTTTTTAATTATGAATTTAGCTCTGGCTTAAAGTTTTTTGAAGTTAATTAGGTTTTCAACATTCTTAGCTCGGCGATATTTGTTTAGGTCTGCTTTACTTTGATGAACTGCCGTTTCATATTCACTATCCCACCAGGGAATTCTTTTATGATTTGGGGAAAGGTTAATTTGTCCGATAGTTTTTTTTGCAGCTGTGATAATGCAGCTATTAAAGTTTGCGATGATTTCGTCTATATTGTTTGTTGGATTGAAATTGGAAAGTATAGTTTCAGTACGTTGGGTAAATTGGGGCCAATTTGCTTGAGATATTTTCCATTTTGTTAGATTTGGAGTTACATTATCGTCATTATTGGATTGGAGAATAGGGAAATGGTTGCTGTCGTACAAGTCATTTAATGTTTGCCATGTTAGGTTTGGATAGGATTTTGAATCACAAAAGCTGAGATCAATTGAACTGAATGTACCTGAGGATATGTTAAAGTGTGTGCTGGAGCCGGTATTTAGGATAGCTATATTGTTGTTATTAAGGAAATTTTCTCTAATTCTTCCGCGTCCGAATGTTTTGTTGGAACCCCAGATCGTGTTGTGTGCGTTAAAATTGCCAGTTAAGATGAAGGGGTTAGGTAGCTGTCGAATTAAGTTATCTAGTTCCGTTTCAGTTAGATTGTGCCTGGGCGGAATATATACGCTGCAGATTGTCATTTTATTGGGGCACCATACGTTGACTGCTGTGGCTTCAAGATCTGTGCTTAGATGAACATGTTCAGAGTATAATTCATTTGAGATGAAGTTGGTAGAACCGCCGCTGGCTCTGAGTGGGTCGGGTCTGAGAAAGTGATAGCCGAGAAAGTTTTTGAGTACTTTTTTGTGTGAGTCGTTAAAGTTCGTCTCTTGGAGACAGACTATATTAACTTTAGTGTTAGTGATTAGTTGTTGCAACCGTTCTAGGCGAGGATAAAATCAATCGCAATTCCACTGTAGTAAAGAGGAAAGGAAGTATGTTTAGGGTAATGAGTTTTGGGAGCTATCTGATTGGTATGTTTCTGACATGTCTTCAATAGATGATATTGAGGCTCCACTTTCTATGTTATCTAGTTCGATTTTCAGTGTTTTTTTAACTTTTCGGATTAGTCTGGTGAGTCTATTTTTTGTAGATCTATCTTCCAGAGATTTGTAAACTAGTTGTATGTTATCCAAAAGGTTTTTAATGTTTGGCGTGAATCGTTTTGCCTCGGCAAGATGATTGCTGTTTCCCAAAGCGTTTTCAAGAAATGCGATAAAACTCTCAACGGAGAGAATAAATAAACTTTCGTTTTGTATGTAACAACTTTGAATTATGGTTTTTGAGTTTTCAGAGAGTATAGCTGCGTTGGTTTTTGGAAGATCTGTTTTTGATTTTTTTGTGATAGGTTT
>CAJUYG010007983.1:0-10296 GCA_910591675.1 Galerucella calmariensis | reverse complement strand
GTTCTGAATACCACCTACTAGTGAATTCTCTTTCTCTCTGTAAAGGACAATCAACATTCGGCCATCCCCTAGACCTGAGTGCACGCCTCCGATGCGCGCAAACAGTTATACTTTCTCTCTCTTTCAAGCTGTTTTTCTTATATTTTCCTTGTCGTACTTGTGTAATCCAGGAAGGTTCCATAAGAAATTACGTGATCTTTATATAATATTATATGAGTATAAAGTTTACCATTTATTTGTGGTTAGGTATTCTATAATACATCAAGAAAATATAAAATTATATTTAAAAAATGAGTGATTCAAGCGAATTTAAGAGAGGCGGAAAAATCATATGTAGAACATGGAAGTAAAATGGCTTTTCCTCCCTTGAATGATTACTGCCCTCCGCTACAGCAAACTTCATCCTCGGGAGGAAGAGTAGCATTCTGCTCCCTTGTTATACAAGCTATTTTTCATGCAAAAAATACAGACGTTGTAAATAAGGAACAAAACATAATAATTAATCTATTATGCCAATCCAAATATTAGGAATAGCATGAGACTAGAACTTGACCATTAAACTGAAAGTTTAATCTACTAAAGGACAATGATAATATATTATACAACGAGCATTTAGTTATGGTTATGGCTTCCACTCACGAAAATACAATTCAAAAGTAGTAAAATAAATATGTTGTCTGACCCTCTACTCGATATTATGGAGAGACTAATTTTAATGCTGGTGTATGTGGGAATACATAAAAATATGTCTGGAAAACACAATTTATAATTTTTTAACAACAAATTAAATTTGAATTTTATAATACCGAATATTCCACAAATGTGATCTTTAACCAATCAGAACGTGTATTTCTGACAGATCACCATCGCAACGGATGAATTTTAGTGGACATTTTTTCCTCGTGGGTACCCAACAGCGAAGTATACTGGAAATTTTTTTGACGTTTATAATGACAGAATATTCTTTTTTGACAATCTAATTTTTATTTGTTCACCATGATAATTTTGATTCATTTCAACTACAAGCTTAGATGTTTTGATGTTGTTGGAAATAAACACATTTGGTGTGGAATTTTCTTACCGAATACCAAACGAGGTCAAATTATTTCCGGAAATTTTTTCGACCTCATGAATATTTTGAAAATTATCTCGAGTTGAAGACGGGGGATAATTTTTTTAAAAATAACCATGAGCAATTTTTTTATTTTCATCACTCAAACTTGTTTATTTGCAAAAACATTCAAACAAACCGAATTTAGATAAAATCCCTTGTCTTAACGGACTCGTGATTTTATCAATCGGTTTGTTTTAATATTTTTGCCAAATAAACAAGTTTTAGTGGAAAAGAAAAGATTATCGATAAAATTTGAAGCTCTCGTGGTATTACCTTTGATAAATTAACTCCAATGTTGAAATGTCATATACCTGGAAATGTTATTGTCACTTTGACATCGATAAAAAAGGTGCATTCTTTTTCATCGCGATAACTTCCTCAATACCTAGTAAGCGGACGTCACTTTTACACAATGACAATGAGTCGCAAGTTTGGTCACTTATAATTTAAGTTGTTCATCCATATATTCTGTCGTTAATTTATCTTGCCAAAAAACACTCGAGCTTTTCTTTTATCAGATAAATTTCTCTTTAACTCAAAGTTTTGCCAATCACTAAATTTGTTCGAAAAACTGACATTAGATAAAATCGCTCCACCTTCGATGTCGCTATTTTATCATGTCAGTTTTTCTCGTAAAATTAGTGATTGACAAAACTGTTTCGTTGCAAAGAGAAATTTATCCGATAAAAAAAAGCTCTTGTGTTTTTACTGTTGATAAATTAACTCCAATGTTAAAATGTCATATAGCTGGAAATGTTATTGTCACTTTGACATCAATAAAAAAGGTGCATCCTTTTTTATCGGATGAAAACTTCTCTTCCTCAATATCTAGTAAGCTGACGTCACTTTTACACAATGACAATGAGTCACAAGTTTGGTTACTGTATTAATAAAGATAATTATTGTTGTTGTTCATCCATATATTCTGTCGTTAATTTATCTTGCCAAAAAACACTCGAGCTTTTCTTTTATAAGATAAATTTCTCTTTAACTCAAAGTTTTGCCAATCACTAAATTTGCTCGAAAAACTGACATTAGATAAAATCGCTTCACCTTCGGTGTCGCGATTTTATCATAAATTGGTGATTGGCAAAAATGTTTCGTTGCAAAGAGAAATTTATCCGACAAAAAAAAAGCTGTTGTGTTTTTACTGTTGATAATTCTTGGTCCAATAAAAATGTATTGATAGTAATGGTTTCCAAGGAAATTGGTTTGTTGATGAAAATGGAAAATTTTTTAGACAGGAAAGAGATAAGTCAAAAAATTAAGGTTTTCCTAATAGACCAGTAGCTTATGATACTTCATTATTTTAAATGGAAGCCTTCTTCACCAGTTTAACCAACTAGAATAAGGCTATTGCGCAAGACCCAAACTTGCTAATCGACACTGTACCTATCTGTCTGTATCTGTAAAGTAGAGAGGGTGAGTGTAGGCTCACAGCGCACTTAGGCCACATGTGACCCATTGTACATCCTCCCGAGGAGTGGACCTTCTAGGTCATCGTCCATCCTGTCTTTTCCAGGAAGGTTGGCAGGTCACTAGGAGACATCTCCTTTATATCGGCAGGTGTAGACCTAGACTCACCGAACACACACTCTCTCAACTCCGGACACTCGCATAAGACTTGCCTGACAGTTTTATCTTCCTGTTCACACTTCCTGCATAGAGGTGTGTCCACCAGCCCCATAGTATGGAGGTGTTTCCTTAGTTGACAGTGAGAAATCCTACTGTTAAACGTAGGCTTTTCCTGGTCATCGCAAAATATTTCTTTGGCGCCAGCTTCCCAGGGTCGCCCAGGGTGATCCAGGCAAGACTGCATCCTTTGATTCTATCCCATCTCTTAAAGAATTGAGCATGGGTGTAACGTTTGGCTAGTTCCGCAATTGTCGAAGTCGTCAGGCCGTAAGTGTCACTGGTTCCTGAAATGTTCAGTCCAGTCGCTTCCCTGGCTATAGAATCGACAATGCAATTACCTTTACTCCTTAACTTACCTCAGGATAATAATCGACGCTACAGGGGACATTGAAAATTATATTTGGAAAATTATTAACAATTGAAATATCGCTGTACTTCTTAAACGTATTCAATTCAGCATTATTTTCGTATTCAATCTGTTTGTAACTGACTCATAGAACGGCTGAGGCTAAACTATTGTGGAATTATCACACCTTCATTATTTTAAATATACTTTTCATTTTATGTCATTCACAAAGAATTTCCCTTTCTACTATTCATGGGAGGAGTCCAAAATATTGGATGTACTGAGTATAAAAGGTACCTAGTAGAAAATGGCCGTAAGGATTCAAAAACAATTATTAAGGATAGCGAAGTTCTGAGGTTAATGAAACAAATGGAATATTGTAGCTCTGTATCTTCTGAATGCTCCTTGTGGCATTACTTATTCTTTTTTCTCATTTTTTGGGAATCAAACCACAATATTATGCTTTCATATTTTTTTATTACGACGCTTCGGTAGCGTTGCAGCTACCGTTGTCAAGATGAATTAGTTTTTAAACAATTTTTGGTCCCTTTCTATCACAACGAATGAAATAAAAAAATATAAAAGCATAATATTGTGGTTTGATTCCCAAAAAATTAGAAAAAAGAATTGGAACTCTGGTTGAGGTGTATAAGTATGGGAAAATAAAACCGCTACAGATTTAAACTCATTTTTCCGTCGACCGTGTATTAAAATATGCTATTAACGTTCTCAAAATTAGACAAAATCATACATTAATGACCCCTATCAATGCATGATTCACCTACATTAATCAACGATTTTCTGCAGGAAACCCAACGCACATCTTACACATTATATTCATATCTGTGGTGTAGGCAACCAAACATACAATAACGTCGTCAAAAAATGAATCCTAGTATAGAATACTTCTAGTTTTTGACTTACATATCGTTTTCATTTTATTATTTTACAAAATTATAATAAATTTATTAATGTTGAAACAATGAAACATCCAAAATATAATGTAAGAAAAACGAAAACAAGGACATTTGAACTGGCCACCTTCTCTGTGACATTTCAATGTCATTATTTATTTTTGACAGTACTTACCTGAAACAAATAAATATTTTTCTCCACGACTAAATAATAACGCACAAATTATTTTTACATATTATTTAGCTCATAATTATATAAATTCTTCACACCAGTGAATAATACAAAGAATTCACCTTCACGCTAAAATGAATAAATCAAATCATCTCTTTAAATCGTCAAATATACCTAAGAACGCAAATCGCTTCTGACAGCGTGTCGTTTGAAACGTCAAAATAATTATAAAATCATAATTTTACGTATTATAAGAGAAAAAAATGGACAACAGTAGCGATAGTGAATATGTACGCCTCCCGGAATTAATTTCATTTATAAATGTAAGGGTTCCGATTAAAAATATGAGTTACGTATATATATTTACTCTTAACATTTTTATAAATATGCTCTATAGCCTAGTGGTGGTTGACTATGGCGCGGACGATCGAGGATCGATCCTCACTGGAAGTTTTTTCTTTTTAGTCATGAAGAAAGTATAGTCTTTCATTTGTGTAGAATGGCTATTATTCACTTGGATGATTCCAAAACTCACTCGCTGCGCTCCCTCGTTTTGGAAACTTCATCCGCGTGAATAATAGCCATCATTCTCCACTCGTTGAAGAATATACTATTATTTTTTAAATATTAAGGAAAACGAATACAACTGATAAAGTCGACGGAAAAGCTTTGTAACTAACACGAGTAGGTATTAATAGGGCAATTAACAATCTCGAACATTAAAGCACTCGCTCTGCTCGTGCGTTAAATTATCTCGATTGTTAATGGCCCTCATTAATACACTTGTTGGTTAAATAACTATTAATAATAATCGATAAGTTGTTTTTTATTTGTAAAATATTTTTTCAACAACCCCTTCACCAAAACTGTACCGATAACTTTTCAATCTACAGCTCTCGCTTTTCAAATATCCTAAGATCAAATTCAATTGGAAGTTGCTTGGAAAAACAAAAACGAAACTTGGAAATATAGATTTTGGAGATGTAAAGTGAATTATCTTTTCTGTGTCACGTGAACTGGAAAATAACTGTTTGGAAAACTTTTATTGACAGTTCATGGGATTTTTATTATGGAAAATAATACTTGGGCTATCTTCAGCTTTTCAGAACACGACAATAAAAGTATGATGAGATTTGAGAAACTTTTTTCCAAATCCTGAAGTTCACATCAGAAAAAAACTTTTTATAAATATTGTGAGGTCATATTTGTTACATTGTCACCGCAAACTCATATTTCAGAGCATTCAAACGTTGTACAATAAATATCATAATTACTATCTCCAATTTCCCATATAACTCGATTGGATATGCAAAATATTCTCATTTGAAAACGTGCTTATTGTATGGAATCAAATTTTGATATAACAATACTATAATTCCTTGGGTAATACCCGGGATAGGTTGGTTGTTAGGGCAAGTGTATCGTTCCCAATTTCGCAGGTATAGAGACCAAAACCGTAGATTACGAACTTCTGAGAATTTGTAATTTCCACATGAAAAGCAGTTTTTGTTTATCTTTCATTGTTTTAGATTTAGTCTGTTCCATTTACGAGCTCTAAGGTGAATCATAAGCTGTAAATTGAATTTAAGGTAGACTATAGTTTAACTCGAAACAATGTTTTGAATAAATTCCATAAACATAGTACAGATAGAGAAAACGAGTTATAGTCCATTGTGTAAGTGGAAATGTCCGTCTTAACTCTGGTGAGAGAGAAAAAGACAAAGGATCAGAGGTTCTTCTGTCTTTGTCTGTGTTTATAGCAAGCGCGCCATTAGAGGAAGTCAGCCAGAACCTTTGACTTTCTATCTCTCTGTTATACATAACAGAGAGATAGAAAGAGACATAAATTCACTGGTTGCTCTTGGTTAAGCTTAAAAAATATATCTTGAACTGTATGATGTAACGGCAACTCTCCTTCGTAATGGACTCGTTTACTAAAATTTTAAATCACTTTTAAGTGTCGTAAAACAAAGTACTAAGGATAAAAATATGATTCTGAAAATTTCATGTCAATAGAATATGTTGTTCTTCTAATACAACCAATTAAAGAAGCATACCGAGAGCGGGGCGAAGACTATGCCTGTGACGTCACCGCATATGAAAGTTAATGTGCACAAACATTACGCTTCTGACTGTAACGTGCCTCGTATAGTATTTATTTATTCTGTATTAGGTACTTCTTACAAAATTTTTGTGTTAATAAAATAAAATGTGTGAACCAAATTTTAAAAAAGCAGACTCATTAAATTTTCCAGAAGTGGACTTGCTAATGATTATGGAGTTTTTTAATAGAAAACACGAGTTTATTATATTATAACTTTATACTTTTTGACACATCGTTTTTGGCTATTTTCGGGTCAGGAAGATTGAAAATGTCAATATTTTCATAAATACATGCTCTCTCAAATGATATACAGGGGGACTCCAGATGTTTTATTTTATACCTGGTCTGGTGGACAAAGTTACGGAGATAACGCTATAAGTTACTCAAAACTTCGAAGAAAGAAATAATTAAATGTATTTTTTTTGGAGAAGTGACACCTGAGCATAATCTAAACTCAAAATGCTACAAAGTTATTTGTACTGTTTTAGAGGCTAAGTGTTATCGTCCTGCTTCGGAGGGAGGCTGTAAGCATGTTATGTTGAAAAGAGCAAGGAAAACTTATTTTGATGAAGCAGGTAATATTAGTTCCAAATGTTTACATCAGATTCAGATGCACATGCCCCTCACTGGTAAAAAAGCGATATTTGTTAGAGCTGATCCGGACTATGAATCAAATAAAATAAATTTTTTTTAAAACATATTGGTACCTAATATACGCCAATTTTGTTATGATCTACTGAAAAAGATTACCTGTTTTTTGAAAAAAAAGCAGTATTTAATAAAATTCAATTTAAAATTCAATTTTGAACATGAAAACAATATTACCTACGCATTTTAGAAAATTTAGCGTGTGGTTTTCAATAACCCTCTCATTATGGATTCACAACGCATTTTATAAGGTGATTTATAACGATTCTGTACTTCTGATTGAAGAAAAATGAAATATTAAAAATACACCAACAAAGCATGTTGACTTATGAGTGAATGCTTCGAGTCTTAATGCTTTTCTGCCACTGCTTCCGTTTTTTTTCGCATCCTTATCAATAGAAATAAATATTTTGTTAGATGTTTTAATTGTAGTACTGTTACATTCTGGAACCGCACAATAAAAATTATAGCCTTTTTTACTCTGGGTGTGGTCCATTATGTAGAATAGTTTAAATTATTTATAAACTTTCTTATTTCACAAACATAACACTGTTAAGAGTTTGCTGAAGCGTATAATAAATAATAAGCATATAAGCAAGCAGAATACCTACCGTTACTAGCTTAGTAGTCATCTAGCCGAAAACTGATCGGCGCGGTATCCGGTCTCAGAACGAGAGATTTCATATGCGATGACGTCACGCCTGAAATTCAGAGAGGAGAGCTGTTCAATGTTTATAATTTTTTTTAGGCGACTTAGGAGTCTAGCTGACGTCTAATTTTTTGCACAGAGCCTCAAAATGATGTGCTCTTCCTATTGGTTAATTAAAAAAAACATGTTAATGAGCCCATTGATGTCACCCAAAAAAAAAATCTGTGCTGGGTGCCAATTTTTCTCCCATGGATATTTTTGCACGATCGGCCTTTTTTTTATTCTACCAGCACAGATGTAAGTTGTAAATACTTCCCTAGGGCCGTACGTAGGTTAAAAATAGGTATATACTTATTTGTAATATTTTTGCAGACTTCCATAAAAGCCCAAAAAAAAAGTATGGAATGTTAACTGAACCGACCACCTAAGTGCTTAGGATCTCCCAATTCAATTATTTTTTAATGCCTCTGTAATCATATTGACAAATAAAAGTTGTGAGCCCACATTTTTTTGCTAAAAATAAACAGACTCTCGTAACTCACAATTATCTTCATTATACCAGTCTGTTTAATAAGAAGGCAACGTCTTTGTTGAGAATTTTCTAGCGCATATATTATATTCTATGAGGTTTATTTTATTATTAATGCATCTGTGAAAATCCAGTTGTATTTGCTATTTCGTGGAGAGGTATTAAAAACCCATTAGCATCACGCATCTATTTTCTCTAGAGATTCACTTTGCACAAAACGAAATCTTTTTCCACTTAGTTCCAGATTTGAAAGAAGCTCAAGTGATTTGAAAAAAATCAGCCGTTTTGAAATTTTTCAAACTGTAATAAATTACTTTGGCATTTTTAAATGTTAATTCTTTGATTGAAAACCAAATAACAACATTAAACTATATAAAGCCATAGTTTCAATTGGCCACAAGCATCAGAAATTGTATGAGATATAGTATGTATGTATGTATGTATTTTGGGGTGACATTCACTGAGACCTAAAATATCTAGTGTGCCCCCTTACTTCTACTCAGTTTCTGAGGAGAGTCTCAGAAACTAGTAGTTTCTTTAGTCCCATTTCCCGGAGGAATTTTAGGATGTCTGCAGGCTTCAACTTAGGTAAATGTTCCTCTTTTATCCAGTAATCTCCCAGGTGCTGTGCTCTGGAATTCTGAAGTGCTTTGCAGTTGGAAAGTATGTGGATGGAGGTTTCTTCTTCATTTCCACAAAATCTGCATTCTCTTTCCTCCAATATTTTGAGCTTTTTCAGAAGAGTATTTGATTGTATAAGCCCTACTAGTTCTTTCCAATGGTCAGATCTTCTGTTTTTCTCGGCTTTACCTATTTCTTCAAATATTATATTGGGGCTGATTCCGCAAAAGGGTTCAGGCCCCCAGAAAGGTATTTCAGTCCCCCTCTTTGCTAGTTCGTATGCTATTTCATTTCCTTCTATTCCAGTGTGTCCTGGAATTCATAGTAAGGTTCATTGGGTTTGTCTAGGCATTCCCACACCATTTTGAAACTGATTACACAAGAGTTCAGTACTTTAATAGCTGCTTGACTATCCGACATTATGATGTTCCTTTGTCTTCTGTATCCTTTATCAATATTGAACTGGGCGCACTTTTTTATGGCGTGGATTTCCGCTTGAAAGATACTTGGGGTTTTTCACAAGCTTTCAGAGTGTTGGGTTCCTGGCCCGAACACTCCTATCCCAGTTCCTTCTATTGCTTTTGAGCCGTCTTTGTACCATTAAATGGCATTCTTCCCAAGTCTGGTAATGGTATTTGGATCCCATTCCTTGTTGTTGCTTAATTCGGTAACGAATTTCTTTGAAAAGTTATACTTTTCCATCATACCGTCTTGTGGCATGTCCCAGGTTGTCTGATTCCTAAGAAGTGAGGAGGTGGTTATTTTAATGATGCCCTCTCTACTTAGTCTGTATCTTGTTTTTTCTACAACACTTTCCACCACCATATGTAGAGGGGTGAGGTCAAGAATCACTTCCATGGCTGCCGTTGGGCATGTTCTTATTGCTTCTTTAATGCATTTACAAGCTAGTCCTTGAATTTTGGAGAGGATTTCTCTCGTCGTCAATAGGCTAGCTCCACTACTCCACGCAATGGCTCCATACGTGATGATTGGTCTCACTATGGCAGTGTACATCCAGCTTAGGATTTTTGGGTTACATGAGAGATAGTAAGCACTTAATTCGTTTTACAATGTTCCGTTGCTCGAGTTCAAGTTTAACTTTTCAACTATCTTATTTATCTAGGATTTTGTGTCAGTTTATACTTCTTTATTGTTTTAAATACTCCTCTTCCCAGAGTAATCTGAATCCCAATCGATGCCTCAAAAAACATGAAATGAAATTTTAATATATAACAACATTTATGTTAGAGCATAGATTAATTGGCCTTTTTTGCTCGGATGCTGTTCCCATCACCAGATACTCCTCACATTCTTCGGTTTTTTAGGTTTTCTGGGGTACAGTTCCACAACACAGGACTGCTGTTGTATTCTTCAGGAGTTTGTTTAAACATTACAAATGCTGTCTGTCTTTCCCGATCTAATGCCCTGCATTCGGGTACATGTTGTACCCTTTTCATATCTCCACCCATGTATGCTAGAAAGTACTTCGTTGGACTAGGACCAATAAGAAAACCATCTATTGTTCTGAGAAATCCGAAAATGATCAATTCATTCTATCAATACT
>CAJUYG010007981.1:0-10297 GCA_910591675.1 Galerucella calmariensis | reverse complement strand
ACAAACCAGAAAGCTACATAATGTTTTTAGATGCCACAAACCTCTATGGTGCTGCAATGAAGGAATATCTACCATATGGAAATTTTAGGTTGTTAACTGAATCTGAAATTGAATTATTCAAAGTCGATACTATTGAAGATAATTCACCCAAAGGGTATGTTTTGGAAGTTGACTTGGAGTATCCTACCTATTTGCATGATGCGCATAACGATCTTCCTTTCTGTCCGGAAAGTATCATCCCTCCAAAATCCAAATATTCAAAGCTAATACCGAACTTGTACGATAAAACCAAATATATCATACACTATCGTAGCCTTAAACAGTGTTTACGAAATGGCTTAAAATTAAAAAAGATTCATAGAGTTATCGAGTTTTCACAGTTTGCTTGGTTAAAGACATATATTGAACTTAACACCAATCTACGCAACAACGCCAAAAATGCATTTGAAAAAGATTTGTTTAAACTGTTAATTAATGCCATCTTTGGAAAAACAATGGAGAACGTGGAAAAAAGAAAACGTATAATTCTGTCAAGTCATTGGGAAAACACCAGAGGATCCATAGGAGCAAAAACTTTGATTGCGAAACCGGAATTCAAATCTTGTTCTGTGTTTAGTGATAATTTGGTGGCTATTCAGCTAAATAAAATTAAAGTAGTGTATGATAAACCATTGTATGTAGGATTTTCCGTTTTGGATATTTCAAAGACTGTAATATATGATTTTTATTATGATTATGTTAAACAAAAGTATGGCGATTCTGTTCAGTTGTGTTATACAGATACTGATTCTTTAGTGTTGGAAGTATGTACTGAAAACTTTTACAAAGACATGAAGGAAAATATTGAATATTTCGATACGTCCAATTATCAGAAAAATAATATTTATGACATTCCTAAAACAATATCTGTTGTCGGTAAAATGAAAGATGAATTTGCAGGTGTAGTTGTTGAGTCTTTCTATGGAACTGGTGCTAAAGCCTATTGTGTTCAGTTATCAGAACGATTCAACAAGTCTGATATTTTAAAAAAGGCTAAAGGTATTTCTAAAGCTATAATTCAAACACAACTCCATCTTAATGACTATAAACAAATCGTTGAAACTGGTGGGGTTGTATATAGAAAAATGTATGTTTTTATTTCCAACATGCATACCATTTACACAGAATTGAAGAATAAAGTGGCTATTTCTTCAAAGGATGATAAAAGGTATGTAATACCACACGACATAAATACTCTAGCGTGGGGTCATTTTCTAATAAATCCATCTTCCAATTCTGGTACATTAGATGACCTTATTCAAGGATTAGAAGAAGAAGAAGCGGTGGAGAATTTTTTTCGTGATGTAAATATAGAAGAATACATGGATTCTACAAATTTTGATTCTTTGTATGATATTTAATAAAAAAATAAATGCTATTTATATACTTTTATTTCAACAAATGAAGGATAACTTTATAAAATATTGAAACAGTTACAATTGTAGAACATGTAGCTATATAATATAATATATGCGTATTTGTGTGCGTGCTTGAGATAACCTGTTGAGCTCCATACAACTGCAACCATTTCGAATCTTGGTAGTTTCTATTACTTTTGAAAAGACGCACTTTATATGTTGTACTATTGGTGGGTATTTCAGCCTTTAGGGTTACCGCATTGTTCGGTGTATAAGATTCCATTCGTATCCATTTTTCAGGCCAACTATCATTTTTTGTACCATTACTATCAAAACATACAAACACTTCTCTAATATTATACGGATGTTGTATTAAAAGGTAGTTGCCAATAATAGCTTGCAGTATTATAAACGTTGGAGTAAGCATATCGACTAATACTAACTACTAACATGTTTAATCTTTTATATAATTTATTCCAGGCAGTGTTGGATAAAAGCATGGGTTATATATTGTTGTATCAATCAATTCCTCTCCAACCAATTCACCAGATTCATCCTCTTGTACATCACTATTTTTCACGATTTGCTGTTTTAATTCGCGAATACAGTTCACATTTAACAGACTATACAAATCACAGGGAATTACAAATTCATAGATGGTATCATGTTTGAAATATCTGTATCCGATTCCAATGTTATTTTTTTTTGCGTCTTTAATACACCAATATACCACATTTGCAGCGATACTTGCTAATCTTGGAGCACTGTAGTATAAACAGTCTGAAATAAAACTAAGCTCTGGTGTAACACACCTACTAGATTCCATTTCTTTATTCACACGATAACAAATATAATTAAAATTCTGCTCTGCCACTCATATATACTAAACCTCTTCATCGACTTGCCCCCCCTCCTTTTACAAAAATTGCTTTCAGAATAATACTTCCAATGATGGAGACAAATTCTATACATGCGTAATTAATCGTTAAAACATTCCCAGACATAAATCAAATTCCATACAGGAATGCTCCTTGCTCAAGGTCATTCACCTGTGTACATAAATGTGCACATTCGCTCTCTCATTATATCAAGAATGAAAAATTTCATACATGTGGGTAATTAATTCACTATTCCGAGACATAAATCAAATTTTTATAAAATTCTATACATGCTCTCTCATTATATCAAGAATGAAAAATTTCATACATGTGGGTAATTAATTCACTATTCCGAGACATAAATCAAATTTTTATCAAATTCTATACATGTCTATACATGCAGGTATACTTGCTCTGTAACCTTGACCGATCATTCACCTGTGCACATTTGCACTGTCATTATATCTCTACGGCCGGTCATTCACCTGTGCACATTTGCACTGTCATTATATCTCTACGGCCGGTCATTCACCTGTGCACATTTGCACTGTCATTATATCTCTACTGAGGGCTTTGAATATTTTTAATTACATCATTCATTGCAATCAAAAATAATGAAACGCTGATGACAGATCCTTGGGGGGTTCCGTTGCTTAGAGTTTTGGATGAAGAGAAAAATCCGTTCACCCTTACACGGAAACTTCTATTGCTAAGAAAATTTTTGATGAAGGCAAGCATATTACCGTTTACTCCCCAACCTGATAAAGTTTTTAGGATATTAAAATGCCAGGTTGAGTCAAAAGCGCGATTAATGTCGAAGAACACTGCAAGAACTCTCTGATCACTTATAAACGCTTCATGAATATCCGATTCAAGGTCCACAATATTGTCCATTGCAGATCGATTTTTCCTGAATCCGCTCTGCTGCGAACATAGTAAGGAGTTGGTTTCTAGAAACCACGTGAGTCGGTTGTTGATTATTTTCTCGAGAAGTTTAGAGATACACGACGTGAGAGAAATAGGTCTATACGAGCTAGGAAGATTAGGTGGGTTATTATTTTTAAGTATCGGTACAATTGTGGCCTCTTTCCAAGAGTCTGGTAAAAGCTGGTTAAGCCAATAAAAGTTAAAAATTTCGAGGACAAATACAAGCACTTGTTCTGGTAGGTTTTTTATGAATGCTATTGGTATATTGTCTGGCCCAGGGGTGCATTCTTTCATTGAGGTGAGCGCATTACGAAGCTCTTCGAGGGATATTGGCGAATTTAATGTGTTATTAGGGAGCTGTGATATATATATTGGGTGCTGATTTTCTTCTGTAGTTTTGTAATGTAGAAATTTAGCGCTGTAGTTTGAGTCGCTTGAGTATTTCTGGAATGTTTCGGATAGTACTTCTGCCATTTGTGTAGGATCGGAAACATTATCGCTTTGATTGGTTATTGAATTGATATTGAAGTGTGAGTATTTACCAGAAATTCTTCTCATCTTATTCCAGATTTCAGTTGTTGGAGTAGAAATATTTATGGTTGAAACAAAATTTCTCCACGAGTCTCTTTTACTTTTTTTAATAATATATCGTGCCTTTGCTCGTAGATTACTGAAGATTTGTCGATTTTCTGGTGAATTGTGTCTTCTGAATCGATTGAGAGCATGCTTACTTTGCTTTATTGCCTCAGCGCAAGCGCTGTTCCACCACGGGACTTTTCGGTGAAGTGGCTTGTTTCGCACTTTACCTATAGAAATTTCTGCGGCTTTCGTGATAATACAGGTAAGGAGATCGAGCCATGATGAACCGTTTGCTTCAGAAAAATCAGATTGGTTATAGTAAGAACCAACTAAGTGTCTATATAGGTCCCAGTTGGCGTTTTTTAGGTTCCAATTATTTGTTAGGAAGTTGTTTCTTACATTATATTGAAGGTTAGATATTTCGATAGGAAAGTGGTCGCTTCCATAAAGATCGGGCAGAACTTTCCACGATAAGTTGACATTTGTGATAGGGTCGGACATTGTTAGGTTGATGTGCGAAGAAGTTCCACTATATGAGCAAAAGCGAGTAGGTTGCCCGTCATTTAAAATGCATAAGTTGTGTTGTTCAGTTGCATTGTTTATTAATTTTCCTCGTAGGTCGCTTGCTGGAGAGCCCCAAGAAATATGGTGGCCATTAAAGTCGCCAACGAAGATCCGGGGAGGTGGAATTTGTTGGATAAGATTGTTTATATCGCGTTGATCAAGGACTCTACTTGTCGGAATATAAATATTGCAGATACTAATCTTTTTTTCTCCCAATATACATACAGCCACTGCTTCTAAGTCGGTTGTCAGGGGGATCAGTGATGACGGGATATTTTTTTTTATATATGTAGCAACACCCCCACTTGCTCTCAGAGTGTTTTCTCTATTAAGGAAAAAGCCTTTGTAGTTTTTAAGATCGTAGTTTTTTTTGGAAAAATTAGATTCCTGTATACATATTACTGATGGATCAAGTTCAGACATTAGAAGGTGAAGCGATTCTAGGTGGGAGAATAGTCCGTTGATATTCCACTGAAGAATGTTTTTAAACATAGTGGTTTGTTGGTGACGTTTCTAAAAATTGGTTTCTAAAAATTGGCAATAGAAAAATTAATAGAACGAAGAATCACTTTCAATGTCGGTTGCTGGTTGGGAATCTGATTGTTGGCATTTTTTCCTCAGTTTAGTGCATCGTGATTTAATGCTTCTATCTTGTAGATGGGGATATATTGTATGTAACATGTGACAAAGTAGATGTAAGTCTTTAGTATAGTTCAAAGCGATCTGTTTGGGATCAGTCGAGCCGTAGCTATTTTCAAACAAGTCCACCAACTTTTCAAAGTTGAGGACAAATGGGGGGTCCTGAGAGTTGATAAAGTCTTTAGCCGGTCTTAGTAGTCTTTCAAAGGCTGGTTTTTTTCTCTTGGGAGGTTGACTTTCGGGGGTATTAAAATTGTCGTCGGGGTTTATTGATGCTTCCTCGGAGGCAGATTTTAGCTTCTTGACAGGACGGCCTTGATTTATTGTAAATTTTGGTTGGGGTATGGAAGGACCCTCTTCAAATTCGGGAGTTTTCCTATCAGTGCTAGATCTTTTGAAACCGAGATCCGATTTCGGAACGGTGGGGTCAATTTGATCTTTAAAGGGATAGAAGTCTTGGGTTGGCTCAATTACTTCCCTTTGTTCTAATGAATGTGGGATTGGCTCTGGTGAGCTTACTACGTGAGATGGAGGAATTACGAGAGCATCTGGGGATGCAATGACAATAGATTCTGTGATAACCTCAGATGAATTGATAGGTGCTAATTCGGAGCCAGTCTCTGTAGTTCTTGGGAGATCTGTTTCTGTAATGTCTTCTGATATTTTTGAGCCGTCTACCGAAGTTAAGCTAGGACAGTTTGCAGCAATGTGGCCTGGTTGCTTACATTTAAAGCAGGACATTCCATCAACCGATATGAATATACGATATGAGTTGTCTTCGAAGTTCATTAGGAAAGATTCTGGAACTTTAGTGTTGGCGGGGATGGGAGAGGTGAATACCTGACGCCGAAAACTTAGGATGTGACCGTAATCGGGATTTGAGACGCCTATTCTGATGCATGTTAATGGTGAGACGAGATTAAAGCCCATTTTTGTCAATTCTCCTACTATGGCATCATGGGGTATGCTTGGGCAGACGTTGGATAATGTTAATCGACTTGCCGGGGTGACTAATCTTCTACCTAAGATTTTTTGATTGTTTATGGTGATGGAAGCGTCAGAGGATATAAATTCGTCAACTATAGATTTGTTGGATACATATATGCATACTCGACCGTTTGATATTCTCGATGCAAAAGTAATATTTTTTGGAAGTACTTTGGAGCCTAGAGCGAATATGTACTCTTCTATTTTGATGCCGTCAATGGATGGAAATAAAATTCCTTGCTCTTTAGTTGGAAAAAATGATTTGGATAATGCTGCAGAGTAGGAATGCTGCGTTGATCGCTGTTGAGTTGAAGAGCTGCCCCTGTAGTCAGGAGCCACTCGCAATTCTTCTGTCATGTTCGGTAATTTTACATTAGATGGTATAAACTAATCTAAGTGCGGCCCTGGCCCGAGATGTTCGGTCAGCAATACAGCTGACCGAAACAACTTTGAGGTGGTAAAAACTTGCAGAGTGATAGGTAGAAAAGATGGCCGTGATAGGAATTAACTAATATAATGATTTCCAGATGTTTATAAAGTAAGTTTACTTACAGGATTTCTTGACACAAAGTTAAACTTGTCGATAGTGAACTTTTATTTAAATAAACTTCTAGTATTTGACACTTAAATTTTAGAAAAAGCAGGAGCAGGTTATTAAATCGACTATCGGTGCTGATTTCAGAACCGAACTCGATGTTAGCTGTTGTTGAAAAATTTCACAAAATATTTCACTCGGAAAATCCGCCGGCGAATATTGCCGAACTACGGGAAAGAATACAAAATATTTTTCGGCAGTTACATCAACCACTTTTTATAAATATGTTTATTGACTTACAAAGACGATATGAAGCTTGTTTACGTCGAAATGGTGAACATTTTGAACACTTACATTACAGAAATTAAAAATTAATTTTCATTTTTATTTTCGGTACTGTTTATTTTGGCGGATACTGTATTTTGTAAAGGGCGCCACATAGGCCACGTATGCGGCATAAATGTACGCAAAACTTTTTTGCCTTTTACATTAGCGCTACTTTTGTAAAAAATAATTAAAGCCACATCATTACAACAAAAAAAAGGTATATCTGTTAGAATCCACAAATCTTGACGGTTTTAGAGATAATCACATTTTAGTGATTAACTACATGATTATTATTTAATGAAATTGCGTTCGAAAAATATAGTGCGTACGATAATTATTTTTTTTGTATTAAGATGAACAGTATTAGGGTGAAGCTGCAGTTAACATGAAAAATATGTATGTTACTTCTAATATTTAAAAATAATAATTATCGTATACACAACTACATTTTTCGAACGTAATTTCATTAAATAATAATCATGTAGTTAATCACTAAAATGTGATTATCTCTAAAACCATTTTGGGGATACTAACAGATATACCTTTTTTTTGTTGTTGTAATGATGTGGCTTTAATAAATTTTTACAAAAGTAGCGCTAATTTAAAAGGCAAAAAAGTTTTGCGTACATTTATTCCGCATACGTGGTCTATGTGTCGCTCTCTACAAAATATATCGAAATAGGTACAAAGTTATGATTTCTCATATAAAAAAACCCCCAACCTCAAATTTTTGTGCATATACGTCAAAAAGCGTTGAAGTTATTGTAAAAAACGAAAATTAAAATTTCATGTTCATCTCTTAATCTTAATATTAACATTTTATCAAGACTTGTTGGTTTAAATCGCAATATTTTGGAGGGAAGATTGTACTGTACTTGTATGTACAATTTCTTACGGACCACCCTGTATAGTCAAATGCAGTCTTATCATGCGGGTCATACGATTCAACAAAAACATACTCACCGTTTTTGTTTTCTTTTATTGCGTTTAATCATAACTTCCAAATAAAATCCGTAAGATGGATAAGAGAGACTTATGCAATTTTAAAGGGAGAAAAAAAGGATATGTATTTAGTTTTCAGCGATTCTAAAAAGTCTTCCACCAGCGAAGTTTTTATTTAAATGTCAGTTTTGTGACAATATGAATAATAAGAAGCAATTTTCCGGTTTTTTACATCATCAAGCAAAAAAAAAATGGTACTTAATCTGATAGATTATTTCGAGAATGGATGAAAAAGCAGAAATTCGTCAACCTGTGTGCAGGAGACATCAACCATCATTATTTTCTTCAGGTATATTTGTAATCTCACATTTTGGTAACCTCTGTGTCTTCTGATTTTTGAACCCGCACGATAAGAGCGCTTTTGACTATAGTATAAATAACTATTTTGAAATCTATACTTTTTATGTAACATTTCTAGCCTACTACTTTACTCACATGTCGGCCTATGGAAATGGGGTGATGTTGGAGCTTTATCGTATGGATCAATGGGTTTTCGCAAGTAGCCGTGAGTTGGTTCCTCCGTAAGATAACTGTACGTGTAAATTCTTGATATATCGTCCGCTAAAGTCGCAGATTTATTATGATCTCTTAATATTAATCCAGGAGACGGAGAGCGATAGCCAAACATCTGAAAAATAAAAATGTATATACTTAATGATTACTGTCGAAACAGTAAAATTTAAATACTTGGAGGTAGTAATTGTCCTCCTTACATGGCCATTCACTCCAATAACTTAAAATCCTGAGAGGTGAAACATTGTGCTCGAGATATACCGGGTGTCCCAAGTTATAAGGCAATATCTCGCTTATTTGACAAGATAACTGATAAATAAAAAAACTGCATTGAATGACATTAAAGTACCTTCCTAATGACTTTAAAAAAAATGTTTTACATTTGACAGACCTGTGGTAGCTACCCCTCACTTTTTATTTTCAAATGGCACTCCCTGTATATTGTCATTGAGAATTGCGAGATGTTCTATTTGGAATACAACAATAGCAAATGCTTGGTATTTTTTTCAATTAATAATAACGAAAGTATCAATATTTAATGAAGTATGAATTTCAACTAAAATACCTCTGATGCAATTCAAAAAACGAACAGAAAATTACAATTGTTCAAAATTATTTCCTGCAGAATCCTTACAGGCTGCAAAACGTGTTAAAAGTGTTGTTGTGCAGGCTCCGTCTGAATTATAGCTGGTGTAACGCTACGAGATGTTTTACAAATGCGTTCTTTAAAATCATCTAAATCATAAAATACTTCAACCTAGAATTGTAACTCTTACGTTGTCAGCAGTGACTAGTTTGAAGAGCCATCTGAAGTTTGGCCGCAGGAACTATAAATTTCAGCGGGAATTTTAAATATCAAATTGAGGAAGAATTTCAATTTTTTTTTTCAAATAAATTGACTTTACCAAAATGCAGCTATTTATTAGAAAATATAAATCGTGACTGATAGTATTTCGTAAAATCTTGAGTCAACAAAAGTTTGCCAAATGTTCTCTTATGTTCAGTTCTGATGAAAAATTACAATTCTAGGTTAAAATATTTTATGATTCAGATGATCTTAAAGAACGCATTCGTAAAGCATGTCGTAGTATATAGACCAGGGTCTATAATTTTTGAGACCAAAAAAAATTATAGTAGGATGAAACCCATTGAAAGAGGTAAAGTATAACAAAAACGAAAGGAAAAATAAATTACGGGCGATCTGAGGTCGGGAAGGGGTGAGTTTTTAAGGGTAAAAAACGGTTAATCTCGATTTCCGGTAAAACTGCAAGTCTTATTGAAAAAAAGTTAAATGGCAAAGTTGTATGTGATAAAAATATCTACAACTTTTGTATCGACACTTTTTTCACATATCCTCAAAATTTATGTGAAAAATTCGAATAACCGAGTTTTTGGTTTTTTATTTTTATCTTTTGCAAACAAATTTATTTTTTCACGAAATTTGGTGAAAACTTACCTTTGTATGTCCCAAACATACAGTAATTTTTTTGATTTAAAATATTCATTTTTTCACCTTATTTTGACTTAATATCGAAAAAGCACCCTAATTTTCAATCGAAAATTCTCACGTCAAAATATCTGCTTTTTTAAAAAAGTTGGCGTGTTTTTTGTTCGTTGAAATCTCTACTTTCTGATGGTATAAAAAAATATACATAACTATGGTAAATGTTCTCAGAAAATGCAAATAATGAAAAAAACTCGAACCCGAAAATTTTATTTTGAATCATTATGTATAATTTTGAGCTATTTATTAAAATGTACGCTTTAATTACTAGAAAAGTATCGTCAACTCTTATTAGCCGATAAAAATGTGTGTGTCAACATTGGCCAATATTTTTTATAAAAAAGATGCGAACAAAGAAGATATAATATATAATAACTGTGATTATATTTAGTGGTTTTTTTAGAGAAAAATACTTATTTTAAAGTACACACTTTATTTTGTTGAG
>CAJUYG010007980.1:0-10298 GCA_910591675.1 Galerucella calmariensis | reverse complement strand
ATAGTAAATAAATTCCTTAGATGAACGGTGACGCTTATGGTTTACTAGCATCTGTGACCTTTTCGCGTGCTGTCAGACAATAAGAAACAGAGTATAACTACCTGTAGCTCAGAAAAGACACCCTTAAATTGGACGCTGCCGGAAGGATTATGTCCTTTAAGGATTAAGCTTATATTTGATCAACCGGGTTTGGGCCTGGGTTTTCTTGTCTTTTTTTAGTTTTCTATTTCTTATTTTCTGATATTTTTATACATAGTTACACTTTGATCACCTGGTTTGGGCCTGGGTTTTCTTGTTTTTTTTAGTTTTCTTGTTTTTTATTTAGTTTTCTATTTCTTAATTTATGATATTTTTATACATAGTTACACTTTGATCAGCCGGGTTTGGGCCTGGGTTTTCTTGTTTTTTTTAGTTTTCTATTACCTTATTTTCTGATATTTTTATACAAAATAATACAGGCAGAAGGATTAGCAGAGGTACCTAGCGTCTAATTTAAGGGTCTACAAGCAGGTACATAAAGTAAAGTAATAAGAGTAATAAGATAATAAAGAGAGTAATAAAACCTAATTTCTAATACAAAACTTAGAACGTTAATTTTAAATATTATTACAGAATAATCTGAATATTTCATAAAATTTTATTAAATATATTTATTTAAGCAAAGCCATCAATATTTCGAATTTTGAACAAATGCTTCTTGAAAATCTGTTTTTTTTTGCATGCTTAATTTACTTGTTTTTTTTTAGATTAGGTAAGTATATCTTATTCCGAAATTAATAAAATTCAATGAAACTTCAACACTAAACACTATGAAGCCTTTACTTTCGAAACTACTATAAGTACATTTTTTTAAATATTATTAAAATTTTTAAATAATGGACAATTATTTACAATAAATAATTAAATCAGAGGACTTTTAGCAAACCTTCTATATAACTTTTTACAGTGTTTACGATACTATCCAAAAATTTGTGAACTTTATAATGAACCTATTTAGAAGTGATCGCGTTACAAAAGAACACACCTATGGCTCAGGTAAGAAAGAGAAGGGAGTAGAAAAAAAGGTGAAAAAGCAGGTGAGAGAGAGGCTTATACGCGCCGCCCCGTAATAATAACAAAAATAATAATAATAAAATATTATCAACAAAAATTTAGATGCCGTTAAAAATTTAACCGGTGCTAAAATCAAATCGGTATTCGCTGACCACATTTCCCTTGGAATTTTAAACGATTCCTTTAAAATATCCCATTAAAACTATTATTTTGAAAGGGATGTTGAAGTGTGTCTTCAAATAATAACGGTAACAAAAATGGCGTATGTAGATGTTGTTGGTGAAGCATTGATTGAGGAATTAATTGCAAACCACGAAAAGTAATTAAAATTGTTAGGTTATATTTGAAATAGTTTAAATCGAGTTTTGAATTAACAATCTTTATATATTAATTATATTATTCTGAGGAAGAATTTAGATTACACCAAATAAGTATTAGGGACTTTAGTGATACATTTCAAATACCAACTAATTTATTTAAAAGTTTTTCGTTTTTCCAAGGAAGTGTCAAGGATGTGAATTGAAGTGATAGAACTTTTTGTTTTTTAGCCGTTCTTGTCGCCCGTGACATTTTTTAGAACTATATATAACTTATAATAATTGCATGCAAGAAACCAAAAACAGTTTATGTAGAGTGATTTGTGGGTTAGTTTACCACGAGGTTTACCATCAAATATAAAAAATTTTTCTTCTTCTATCTTCATTATTTTCCTCTTTTTTTTTATTAAAGCTGGTCTTTAACTTATCAATTAAATGACAAAACCGCTGTTGCCAGACACTCTACTTGAAATTTTAAAGGAACCCTTTAAAACAAATAATTTTCAAGTCCTCTAAAATGTACCTATACTTGCAGAATGGAATTTCAACAAAAAATGTTTGAAGGCCCGTTAAAAGATGCATTTTTAAGAAGTCTCTAAATTTCAAAGCGTTATTTGCAGAATAGACCCCATAGTTGACAATTGCAGAAAATTCCTGGCTGAAATAACACGAAATTGGCTGCAAATGACAGATAATTTGAGGAAAATTATACAAAGAAAGAACTTTTAAAAGAGCTGAATTATTTTCTTTAAAGAATTTGTTAGTCGTTATAAATATTAAAAATTCATACCATTCTGTAAAATCAATTGTGGCCATTATTATTAATTTAGATGAAGATAGTGATAGCGACACTGAACTAAATATAGAATAGAGTTGTACATTTAAATAAATTACTTTCATACTTCATATATTATACAAAGTATAATTCTAATTTTATAAGTTCGACCCTGTAGCATTTGCACCTTTTACTTGATGATATCTAGACAATGGGATTAAACCAGGTAGTTTATAGCAGTTGATACGCCAATACCATGTGGCGTGAAACTTATAACTAAATATGTACGTATTGCTAGGAATTGGTAGCAATACTAGGAATTACAAGGGAATTAGTAGGCATTACTGAGAGGAATTAGGAGGAATTGATGGGCATAAGTAAAATACAATTAGGAGCAATATCCAAATTTGCATTGGTGTACACAATTTGAGCCATCGAGTGGAAATATATAATTTTTGTTCGAGACTACGAATAAGATGTTTCACTCGTTCGCGTAAAGCACCGATGCCGCTGGTGACTGTCTGATGACTTGGATGGTACAGTACGTCGCTACGTCCTTACTTGCATTGAATTTGGCATATTATACGGGACGTCGCCCGTCGAGCGCTGTTATTTTAGAACGGTGTTTATTGGTTGTTCGTGTTTTATATTAATTAGTTATTCATTTGTTAATTAATAATTTTTTTTTGCTTGAACATGAACATTGCAAGTGTGATAATTGTTAAACTATAAATTTGAGATTTTTTCCCTCTCTTGGAGCAATTTTTGAAAGGCTTCAAAATAGATCCCCGTTGGCAAAATTAAAAAATGTTCATTTATCAGGTTTCTATTGATAATTATCGTTGTTGCAAAATTAAAAACTTAAATTAATCATTGAAAAAAATTAATTTTTTCAAATATTATTCATGATCCGTTTTTATGTTATTATGTTTTTTTGACAGTAAGTAGAATAGGAAAAAAAATATAAGGTAAAAATTTATTTGTTTATAACAAATTGTTTATTACATAAACAATGAAAAAATAAATAAATTTTTTTTATATCGAAAAGAAAAATGAATAATGATTTAAAAAAAAATTGTTCCTTAATATTAATTAGACGTGGGAGAAAATAATTGTTAATTAACAAATGCGTTTTTAAGCATTAAAAAAAATTTTTTAGGGAACAATTTTTCTTTTAAAAATCATTATTTGTATCAAATATTGAAATTCCATAGAAAAATTTCAATTATCTAATAAACAACGCATTTGTTCATTAACAATTTTTTAAACAATAACATAAAAATTTAAAAAAAAATCTTTTTTGTACAACTGTCATTAAAAGTGACACTTTTAATGATAGCAAACAATGTTAAAAACGATTGTTTACATAGCAGCGTGTTAAAAATACTTTTAACACTAGTGTTAAAAATATTTTTAGCACGCTGCTATGTAAACGTCTGCCATTCACAACAATCTTTTGATTATTTGAATACTAAAATGCATTTTGAATTTATTGTCATTGCAAATTCGCTCGTTTCATTATCAAAATAGGGAAGTTGTACAAAAAACATTGTATGGTATTTGTGTTAAAAGTGATTTTATTTTGTTCGTGAAATTGTTCAATTCGCTCCGCTCATTTCACAAACGTTTTCACTCACAAAATAAAACCTCACTTTTAACACTCATATCATAAATAACTATTTATGCAGCTTCTACTAACATAAAAACGGAACATTAATAATATTTGAAAAAAAATTTTCCAATGATTAATTTAAGTTTTTAATTTTGCAACAACGATAATTATTAATAAAAACCTGAAAAATGATCATTTTTTAATTTTTACAACGGGGACCTATTGTGAAGCCTTTCAAGAATTACTCCAAGAGAGGAAAAAAATCTCAAATTTATAGTTTAACAATTATCACACTTGCAATGTTCATGTTCAAGCAGAAAAAAATTATTAGTTAACAATTGAATAACTAATTGAAAAATTGTGATAAAAATTTTTTTCAGGCGGATTATTGTTCATTTATTTATGCAGTAATCCCCTGAATTTTCTCATTCTTTAAATTTCATATTAAATAATTTTTATTAATAATGTGTCCAAAGTAGGCGTGGCTTACGGAAGCCAGAACACCCGTTTTCGGCCGTATTTTCATCCCTCTGGGAAAATTATAAATATTGGTCCTACAGTTTCGGGAGTCGAGGTTTTTTAAGAAATTTCCTCCTCTTTTCATATCTTTTTTTTAATTTGAAAAATCTATTAGTTTTTGAAATATATGCAAAAAACTAAACCCCCTTTTTTTAGTTAATTGTTAATAACTTTTGCAATTTTTGTTTGCGGTACTTCATTTTTTTCAAAAATCATCTAGATGCCATCCCGAATCGAATGACACCTCGATCATAATTTTCGGAGACTGCTGAAAAAAGTTGGCCAAAAAGGCACTTGACTAGACTAATCTACCGATCTCGTTATTGACAACA
The DNA here is from genome assembly GCA_910591675.1 of Galerucella calmariensis. Taxonomy (NCBI): domain Eukaryota; kingdom Metazoa; phylum Arthropoda; class Insecta; order Coleoptera; family Chrysomelidae; genus Galerucella; species Galerucella calmariensis. The sequence goes on along the minus strand of CAJUYG010007980.1, from coordinate 5,690 downwards.
AAAGCGAATCGTAAACATAATTTATGAGAGCGGCGTCCGTTTGGGACAGCAACTTGAATCAAACCGCCCTAGAGTGAAACATCTTATATTTTATTCTGTAATCTTTGACTACGGCACTTTTGCAATTGATTTTGGACCAGCTTCTAGAAATTCCAGAGATATTTATTTGGTGAAATAATTATCGACATGTATTTTTAAAACCATTAATCATTTCTCATGAAGATTAAATAATAAAGATTACCTCATATATTTTAACAAAATATACATTGAAGATAAAAAAATACAACTACAGATCGTTATTTATTGGAATGATGTAACTGCTTTTTTTTTAAACACAAGTTTCGGAAGAGAGCTGCTTCTGCTCGCAAGGAAAGTTTTTAATTTAAGCTTTACCAAACTTTTTTATATAAAGCGCATTCTCCCTTTATTAAATGGATTTATTATCAACTCAATGTCGTCGGCATTACGATTTCAACGAGTTTTGGTATACCTTATAATTAGATTTTTTTGAAGAAGTAAATACCTTAATAAAATTTTCAATTAAAATTTACTCACGTAGACAGTTCTCAAGATTATTAAACAAGGCAGAGTGGAATGATTATATCATGAAAAAACTCGCTGTGATTTTGTTAATGTGACAGTTGTGATTAGTAATATTATATACACATAAGACAGATATAGTAGGCACGCTCCTGGCCAGTCATTAACTAATTTACGCCTGAAATAAAAAAATGTATGATTTTTTATTCAAATATAGTATATTTTAAGGTAAAACAGGTTAAATACACACAAAAAACGTTTAACAAATGGCTGCATAAGTGATAATTGGTCTCACATAAAGCAAACAATTGACAGTGAATGTATGTTTCACTGCATCTTAATTGGCGAAATAATCCGAATCATTTAACCATATTACAGGTGTATAGCCACAACTGCTCCTAGGGGGACCATAAAATCACTTGCTTTCAGACAAACCCTCATAGGACTTAAAAAACAGGGTGAAAAATTGCAATTAATAACAGTCAGAAAAAATTATTTCGTTTTTAAACAAAATATTGCTCAATCAAGTGTTTATTGACAAATCATTAAATATAGTTTGGCAAGTAAATCTGAAGCTACGCGGCATCGGTAAGAGGCGAGGTAACATGGCGCATATTTGTCATAAATGTAGAAATGGCGTACGATAACAATGGTCACTGACAATACCAACGCCACTGGATAAATCAATATCAGTCAATTGACGAAGTGAGAGGGAAGAACACGCGTACGCGCTTGCCAATAAGAAGTCAGCTGATCAGGACTTTCAATTAAAATCATTCCAGCAATCAATTTCTCTTGGCCACTTTCCCTATCAATATTTTTCCCTACAAATATTTTCTGAGATACATCTCGCTTAATGAGCCACCCTGTACACAATGACAACTCTACCCGGTCAAAGCGATGAAATTTGAAACGATTAATCGCTTTGTCCTGTCGGTCCGGGCAATATGCACATTGACCGGTAATTTTGCACAATGTCCGTATTCATCGCTTTGTCCATAACAAATATATACCACAAGGAACATACAGAAGATTCTATTTAAATATTTAGATTTCCTCTGTAATAAATTTGATGAATAAACACCCCGGCATTCTAGTAAAACTCATGAAGTTTATTTAGGTATATTCCTCCAGCGAATGTACGAACAAACCAATCACAAAATATCTCGAGCTTAAGCAATTTAAACGAATTTAATTTCAAAGCAAAGCTGTTATAAATCGATAACAATAAAATTAATTAAACGATACCAAAACCTATGTCAGCATTTTATTTATAACTTGGAAATGTTTAACTGTCACGATGACATACAGACAGAGAGACTTACGAGGTATTTTTGTTTGCTTCTATTTTATACAAGATTTTACTGTTTCAATGGGTTGTTTTTTTTTGTTTATTTGTCACTGACACACGTAAGAAACTATCTTTACCCATTCAACGTGCGCATCAATACAAGTTCAGTCATGCTCTAGCCGATATCTTATCTCTTTATCTTCATCAATCGTTTTTCAAGAAAATTTAATAGAATGTGTAATTTTATTACGTACGATCAAAATAATTTGACATTATGTACTTACACATATTTGGGTAACAAATTAAGATGTTTTTATCTGGAAAGTAGATAGTTTCACGGTCTAGAATCTAGAAGAATGCTAATAAGTCGGGACATTTCCACATGGTTAAGAAAAAAGCGAGGAGGAAACCGCTGATGATATTTGGTGTACACTAGTATGATGTTTTTGGTAATATTTTGGTATTTAAAAAAAAATTGGTATTATTTGGAAATATTTGGTATTATTAACCCTTGTCACAACCACATCTGATCGAAGATTTTCATGCGCTGCATTCGGCTTTTTACACTTTTTAAATTCTCGCTTTGTCTCTTGAACGTCCTACAATTAATATAAACAGGGAAAGATATAACTGTGTCGACTCGCGTATCAACGCAGATAGAGTTATTATATGGTAAAAATTGGTAATATTTGAGGTAATGGTATTTTTTGATAATTTTTGTACAAATTTCCTAAGGTAAAATGGATAAAAATAAACACTTTTTGACTCCTGATATTTTTTCGAAAAATGCTTTGTTTTCAAGTTATCGGCAATTCAAAGTCAAAAACCGACCGAAAAATGGATTTTTCGAAAAAAAAAAAATTCTCGGCTTCTACCACAGCTTTTTCAAATTTTCAAAATGCAAATTACTCGTGAAAACATATACTATTAGATGGTATTTTTTATTTTCTTGCTACCTTCATTTACCTTGTCGAATTCGTCATACCAAATTCGCGAAATTTACGGATTCCAAGGCGGATTTGCCGTGACGGAGTGCGTAACGTGTACTTATTTGCGGAACTATTTTTCGATTAATAAGTTAATTATAATACGTATTTTTTGGCTATCGTTAATTTTTGTCTACACTGTCTAATGTTTAAAAAAAGCTTTTCTCAAATGAAATAAATTGATAAAAAATATTCATACAGAGATCTATTTACATCATCTATTTACATAATAAAATATAAACATTACTTTATAAACAAATATTCCGATTGCATTCAAACTGACCGCGTCTTTGCTCGTCTTGTTTTGTGATTTTCACTTGTTTAAACTAGCACAAACACGCATAGCTGTTTAGATGGCAAAACCCGAGATTTTGTCAATCGGTAGATAAACTGCCTCCGTCAGAGCCCGCGTTGGTACAGCATATTTTGCGTGTAAAATGGCAAGTAAACGAATGGTCGCAAGCAAGATCTAGTAATATCATGTCATTTGATCCATGGATGGATAAAAAATAACGACTTATTGTTAGTCAATTATTTTGTAGGAGATACAGCCATGGAATTGTTACAAACATTCATTTGTAATTGTAGTGGAAAGATGACGAAAGATGTTCTTGTTTATCTCAAGATTTTCCATGTTGCGAACTATGTGCGTGTTCTACAATTTGCAATAATCAAAACACTTCAAAACGCTGTAGACTCAAACGATGAACAAGAGGCTGAAGATTATATGTAACTCTATTAAAACAGATGTTCATATTCAAATGTAAATCTTATGTAAATAAATCAGTTTGTTTATTTTGAAATAAGTCTCATTTTAATTTAACATTCACAACTTAATAATTTTTATAAAATATATTTTGTAGCAGAAATTAATAAAACATTAAAGATAGCAAAAAAAACGTATTATAATTAACATTATTAATGGAAACATAGTTCCGCAAATAAGTACGCACTCCGTCACGGCAAATCCGCCTTGGAATCCGTAAATTTCGCGAATTTGGTATGACGAATTCGACAAGGTAAATGAATGTAGCAAGAAAATAAAAAATACCATCTAATAGTATAGGTTTTCACGAGTAATTTTCATTTTGAAAATTTGATAAAGCTGTGGTAGAAGCCGAGAATTTTTTTTCGAAAAATCCATTTTTCGGTCGATTTTTGACTTTGAATTGCCGATAACTTGAAAACAAAGCATTTTTCGAAAAAATAGCAAGAGTTAAAAAGTGTTTATTTTTATCCATTTTACCTTAAGGAATGATTAGCGTAACGATTTTTTTATTTTCCGTAATTTTGCAAGTTTTTGGTTAATAACAAATGACTGACCATCGGGACAAAAAAGTGTTATTGAGGTTTTTTGTTCGTAATAATATAATTAATCGTAATTAGTTGAAATAGTTGGTTCATAGTCTGGTATATTATTGTGCTTTAAACATTTTTTTATTTTATATGAATTTTTTGAAGTAGTGATAAATAATGAACCGATTTTATCCAATGAAACTGGAGGAATATTATTATAAAATTAGTATATGTTTTGAGTACAGTTTGATCTGTTGATTGTGCCTGAAACGCCCTTTTACTCTCAGGAAGCGTCGCGAATTATTTATTCTGTCAATTTATTTGTGGGTTTGCCAAACTTGGCTTTTGCTTTTGCTGCCAAAATATTGTGGATAAAAATATTATGCGAGCCTCCAGACTGTTTTTGCCAGCGACATCAAAGAAATCTATACAGCTAACGCGGGTAGCCGACACATTGACATTTTCACTAAAATTAGTTTGTTGTGTGTAGTTGAGGAATACTTAATTTCGCAATTTTTGGCTCAATTCGCCAAATTAAAATATGTTTTGCTAATTCAAACAAAATCTTCAAAGGAGCTTCTGATGGTATCTTGACTAGACTATAATCTTGCCTTATCAATTCATGTGTTTTCCATTATCCATAATAATTTTTAGATCGGCGTCAAATATTCTCGGCAAGAACCAGTCAACAACAGGCCAGTTTGGTGTAGCGAATTTACCGAGGAATTCACTTGCAGCAAAGCCGCTGAGATTTTTGCCGGAATAGCCGTTTGGCAACTATATTGAAGGTTATTCATTTTACACAAATGTCACAATATAAAAAACAAATAAAAGAAAAATATTAAATCCATCACCGAGCTGAGACTGTTGACCGTTAAAATTCCCAGCCGACCCAATTCATTATTCTAATATGCTTTCTAGTGATGATGAATAAATGAACTTACGCAGACTATTTCAGTATTAATAACCTTGACGGTAAATGTACCATTACACGTTCAAGGTTACAAATATCCCTAAGAATAAATTCTAATATTAACGCCAGGATATTTCTGAGAGAATAAACTCGATGACAGCTTAAATAAACATCAGAATGTAATGTATGCTTTAGGTTGTTTACCTAGAAAGTGTTATCTATATCTTTAACATTTTTATATTCCGTGCATGTAGTTAGAAGAAACTTTTTTTAATGTTTGAATAAAACTGCTCCGCTGTTCAAACGAGTTTTTGTTTAACTCGTAGGTAGGTATTGTTTTTGTTATTATTGAGTGTTCCGTTTAAACAATAATTGTAATCCTTTTATTGTGGTATTGAAAATTACGAGGGGTAAACCCGAGGGTAAACCACTGGGGAAAATAGTATAAAAATTAGAGAAAATACAGAAAATACTCTATAGTATGTACAAAAAGTACGAGGAGTATCTAATAAACCCTAATTAAGTATGCAAAACCTTTACAGGGAGCACCATGAAATTTTTGATAAAGCTCTTACTTTAAATTACATTTCTTCCGTAAATCTAAAAACCAGGTTGACCGACCCCGTATTTGTTTCAGTTGTAGCAAAGTTTAGGGTTTCTTCAT
>CAJUYG010007979.1:0-10299 GCA_910591675.1 Galerucella calmariensis | reverse complement strand
CAAACAGACCCTGTTGTGGTAAATTTCTCCATCAGTTGAATTACATACTTATGAGTTGCATGTCTTCCGTCATGTAATTTGTTAAATATTCTAGCAGCAGCTCTTGCACAATTATTATTTTGGTAGTATAAACCTACAATTTCAATTCTTTCTTGCAAAGAGTAAACCATTTCAGAGAAACAAAATAAATAAAGTATCAAATTACACTATCAATAGTGACTACAAATTTCTAGTTGACAATGTCAAACTTTAATGAAAAGTAGAGTTTTTTGTTGTTTGGATTTTTTAAGTAGAATAAATAGCACAGTTAAAAAGATTAAAGAGTTTGAACTGTTGTACAACCCATTTTAGTACAGGCAAATAAGGTGAAAGTAAATAATAAGTAAAATTTGTGCTCTTAAAAGAGAAATTGTTTATCTCATAAACTAACCACTTTAACCTACAAGTATTATACATTTTTGAAATGCGAGGAGCGAAGGCACCTCACCGTGTGATACCTACATAAGATTGTGATGTTTAAAATGAAACCAACTGTGTCTAACTAATTCCTCTATTTGATGAACAAATTATGTGAATTTTGGAAAAATATTGATAATTATTTCGATACCATCTTCAGAATGACAGAAGCTATATTTGATGTTATTAATGACAGAAGTTTTATTTGATGTTATATTATTCGATCTTTTGGCTATACCAAACAGTTACTTGTGATTGGCTCAATATAGATACTTATATGAATAGAAAAAAGAAGATATGACATTACAAATGATGAAGCTTGAGTTTTAGTAAGCCTAGGGGGATATCCTAAGCCATTTAAAGTCAGTATAAAAATCCAAGATAAACTAGATCTGCTAATATTGACCAAGAAGTTAAGAGAAGAAAAACAAATGGAGACAATAGCAAGCCTATATTACAAAGAAAAATAAGGATAGAATGCATAGAAGGAAAACTGGATAAATGTTTTGATTATTTCAAGGAACCGCTGAAAATGAAAACAGAGATTATAAGAGGAAATTATGAAGGAGGAAGTGCAGAAATACCAAGGTATAGAAATGGAATCCTAATTGAAGAACCACTAGACAAGATAATAGCTAATATGAAAACTAACAAAAGCCCCGGAGAGAGCGGCATTACAGCAGACATTTTAAAATAAGTAGGCAGCCTACTAAAAAATATAATAGGAAAACCAATCTAGGAAATTCGCAAAGGAGATAAAAAACCACGTGTATGGAGGACTGCAATGATCTGCTTATCTGACTTATGGCAAAGGGCCGTTGTCCACCCAGTATACACAAAACATAATAATAATCGATGTAGTATTTGGGAAAATAAGAGCAACAGGATAAAAATATCCATTTTGTGTCGTTTCCGTCAAATATTTAAAATTAATGTAGCATTTTATCCATAAGGAACACGTAATGCAAATGTCATCTGTTAATTTTCATCCAAACAAGGCTTAGTTGATATGCATGTCAATAGCATACTGTCGACTTTTAATTTCCTACCCACATTTTTTGTAATTATAATTTTTAACAGGACAGAACAATGATTGGCGTCAAAAAGGGCTTTGGTATAAATTTATAGGTGAGGGTCAATTTGGGGTTACTTTGAATTAAATGGGTGGTCGTGATGAAGTATGCGATTGGATAGAGTTAAAAAAAGCCACGCTTGAATAGAGAGGAGTGTCAATTAAATTTGTTACCTTTTTCTATTTTAATAGTATATTACGTAACGTGTGTGGTAAGGAGCATTTTACGCACGAATGGAAAAGTTACGCACGATGCCGCGTAGCGGCGAGTGCGTAATTCCGTGAGTGCGTAAAATGCTCTACAACACTAGTTACGTACTATACTTTACCTACGACCTACTTGTACTTGTATTTTTCATAAGAAGCATAAGAAATAACAGTTACATAATTAGAGGTGCTTGGTAAACTCCATCTCTATTACTCTATTACCAATGAAAGTGAAGAACTAACGTTTAATAATTATTATTATATTGTTGATAATCGAAAGTCCATTTTTCAATTATAATCAATACATATACATAACCCTTTGTGCGTTTCACAGTTAAGCGTGGCCATATCTAATGTTTTCAAATAGTAAATTTTGAATAAAATGGAGACGTCTATTGACAGTTGCTAAGATGTTGCTAGGGAAGCCGTGCGATTTACTTTACAGCTGTGCGTTTTTTTTTACAGTGCGTAATAGCTGTAATTACATTGATACCGACTGTGTGTTATTGACTGATTACAGGGGGGGTCGTAGGTAAACCATATTACGTTATTAAATTCACTGTGTGTACCCTTATTTTGTGGAATTTACTTAAACATATTACTTATTTAAATGAAATTAACTATTTTGATAATTATTTCATAATATGTAAAATATCATCGTCAGAATGACAGAAGCTACATTTCAAATAGTTGTTTGGCTCGATGAAGATATTTACCCCCTGACTGGAACACTGGTGGGTTCGGCAATATTTCTGGCTTGAGGTAGTATGCTCCCGACGTCGGTGATTAGCCTCAGCTGCAGAAATAGAACGACATTTAATTACACAGGATAAGAGCCCATTAAGTTCCATTCCAATATTGTACTTATGGCGGGAATTTTCGCTTGAAAGATACTTGGGATTTTCCCAGGATTTCAGTGTTTGGTTCCTGGTCCGAGTCCGAGTCCGAGTCCCAGTTCCTTTTATGGCTTTTGATCCGTCTGTGTACCATCTAATGACATTCTTTCCAAGTTTGCTAATGGTATTTGGATCCCACTCCTAGATGTTGCTTGATTCCGTATTGAATTTCTGAACTCATGTATGCCTGAGAGAGTTTAGATTTTGTTATTCCAATCGATGTGAAGAAATTTGGTGGCATAATATTTTTCGGCAATACCTCCATTTGTAAATAATTTTTCAGATACAATGTGAAACTTATAATTGAGATTAATGAAATTATACTCGCAACTTTTTGTATACTGAAACATTTCTATTCTGACGCAAGATTGGCTTTCAAATCCTAATTCTACTAATTGTTATAAATTACTGTTAATGAATAAAAATATGGAACATTATCGAACTTATGCTATTAAGTATAATAACTGATTATTCCCATTTTTTTTCATCGTGATAGATGAATGAATGAACTCACAAATAATGATATATGAGCGTGAGTGTTTAATTTATCACCGTTTTTCCTGGAAATATTTAGAAAAGATTCGCTAGGGACAGCACCCGTGGGGAATGTATGTATTTTGAATTCCGTATTATTAACATCAAACGTGTGCCCTGTTATTTTTGAAAATGAATAAATATTGTTATTGAAATTATATACCAGACTCTTCCGAAACCGCAAGCAATCGTTTTCAATTCACAGACATAATGATCTTGAATATTTGCAAATTTCAATTTCGCTCCATGTACATCATCTTCGGTTAATTTCATTTTAATTCGGTACGTTAGATATTGTTGTCAATACAGAATTTAAATATACGGGGTTGGATAAAGTATGGAACCAAGTAAATATCTTTTAAATGAAAAGAACGATATTTATGAAAATTTGCAATGGAACAAAACGCATCTGATGTACATTTTTTTGTTAATAATATACTTCCGGTTTAACCGGAGACGCCATCTACTTCTTTGATTCAAATGGGACTCCCTATATAATTTTACAGATTTTGAAAGAGCTTGTTATTTTGAATTATTTCATACTGAGTTTAGTGCAAAAAAAATTGTTAAAACGAGAAATAACTCACTGTTAGTTGTACAATGGGTGTACATTTCATTATTCAAGAATAATGAGGAACAAAATTTACTTGAAATGTTCAAAATGCTCGCCGTTTACTTGATGACAATATGCCATCCTATTAACAAATTCTTAAGTCACTCTTTCCAAGACTTCTCCACCTATTAGTTCACATTCATCAATAATTCTTTGTCTCAATTCCTGTAAGTTTGTTAGTCGTCTAACGTAAACACGTGATTTTAGATAACCCCAAAGAAAAAAATCTAACGGGTAAGATCTGGGGAACAAGCAGGCCACTTTACTGGAAAATTCACATACAGAAAATCCCTAACCCGTCTATCATAGTGGGGAGGTGTTGAAACCAAACATTTTGTGGTAATTGCCCATTCTGTTGAAGTGCAGGAATAATTTCGTTATTTAGTAAATCCAAATACTTGTCACCATTCAAGTTTTTGTCAATGAAAAATGGGCCTATGAGCCTATTTTCGACAATTCCCATCCAAACATTTAACTTCTGTGGATGCTGGGTATGTGCTTCATGAATCCAATGGGGATTCTCATTTGACCAATACCTTGAGTTATGTTTCATTTAAACAAAAAGTTGCCTCATTGGAAAAACTATGTAAAAAGCAAACTTTTCGTCGACATTACAGATGTCCATTAGCTGTTCTGGAGAAAAAAACGGAAAAACTTGTTGCACATTCCTGCTCCGCCAACAGGCCTAGTGCGCGAACATACTAACAATAAGTTCAAAAATATGTGAGAGGGAACAAAATACTGGAAACTATCCAAGGAATCACTTCACTATCCTGACAGTGCAGCAGCAAAAACATTCTTGATTGTGGCCTGGTGGATCCTACGTTTTGCAACAAGGGTCCGACTGGACATTGTCAACTTAACAAACATCTTGATAGCATAGAGCTGTCAGATACATGTGTGAACTGGAAGATGAGAGAGTAGAGCATATCCTCTGCCGCTGCTCTGTTCTAGCATCCATTCGCGAATCCGTGATCGGGTAACTAGTCATGCTGAGAGAAGTTCCTTCTGTGGACGTTACCAACTATGTTCAAACCATGGGCTGGTTGACTGACAAGACCTTGTTAATGTGTGGGGATGCCATACCTTTCCAGCTTATCAGATCAAATCAGAGACATATGTAAAGATTAAAGATAGTGATTTTAGAGAGTTATAATGGAAGGAAGGAATTGATATACAGTTGACAAAAGCAAACAAGAGCACTGGAATATAGAAATCAGGAAGCAATGTTAACGATTTTACATTACTAATTGTGAACATATTCAAGATCATATTATCGAATGATTTTATCAATACACATTAATTTTAGTGGCTGCATCAGTGTTGTCAATGTGAAAATAGCTCCGTGATTTTACTGATGGAAATCAATATTAGGTAATAAAAATCATTGAGAAATTAATGTATTTTCATCGACATATAGTAAAAGTTAGTAATAATGAACAGAACGATGAAAAATATGGAGGACAAACATTTATCGGGTCTTGGCATTTAATCACTTATATAGGGTGTCCCACGACGATTAAGACAAGTGATATATCAGAATTGGGCAGTAGTAGTTGCATCTTTTCTTGTTATTGTGTTACCCAATAAGTTATTTGTTTTTGGTCACGTGACGTCGCATTCAGAATTATTAATGGGACAACTTGTATATTTGTGCCTTTCTGTGTTCCTCCCGATAAAACTACCAACTAACTAGCATACTTGGGGTCTAAAGTGATTAATCTAAGAGCTACAGGTACTTAAAGGATTGTAGGTTAAAAAATTCATAATTGAATCCCCTGTAATTTTCGGCAATCTTACATTCGTACGTAAGGATTAAGACAAACCAATATTACTATTTTTAATAATACTTGAAAGTTATTAATGGAACGACCGGTGAATCATGGAGTAAAATTACATAAAATTGTGTTTTTTCCACAAAAACTTGTTTACCTATTATTTAATATCGAGTAAAAAGTAGCATAGCGAATCTTATAAAAAAGACTGCCTATTGTCAAGTTTGCCATGATAATGACAAAAGTGCCAATAAGACAGTATTGGTTTGTCTTAATTATTACGTACGAATGTGGGATTGCCGAAAAATACAGGGGATTCAATTATTAATTTTTCAACTTACCTACAATCATTTAAGTACCTGTAGCTCTTGAATTATCCACAGCTGGAATAGTTTTATCGGGAGGAACACAGAAAGGCACAAATATACAGGTTGTCCCATTGATAATTCTGAATGCGACGTCACGTGACCAAAAACAAATAACTCATTGGGTAACACAATAACAAGAAAAGATGTAACATTTGCTCTAATTTACACCCCCAAAACTATAATTATCTACTACTGCCCAATTCTGATATATAACTTGTCTTAATCGTCGTGGGACACCCTGTATAAACACATTTCGTTAGAAAAATGGTGGTGTCTGATTGGTCTATTTCATGATTAGGGAAATAATCAAGTATATCAATTTGAAACATGAACGTGAGCTACTTGATAACTTATTCAAGAAAATAATTCATCATGTTTGAGACACCCAACGTTAACTCTCTTTCGCGTATTATACCTTAATTTACAGAAGAAGATGAGGCTCAACTAATGCGTTACTGTACTAATTAGGCTATTTAATCATATATAGCGTTTTCTGTTTGTTTTGGATTCATCCATAAATACCTGTATTTATCATGTCTATTACCGGCAAGTTCTAAACGAGAAAGTGAGATTATTAATCAACAGCACATTCTGATATTGCCTTTGTGAAGTCTGGGAAAGATGAGAGTCCTGATATGCTTATTAAGACAAATATCTTTTGTTTGTTCAATTAAGATTAACAAAGCGTTTTTGTCTTCACTGTTCATGAGCGAGCTTTAAGAAGGGATAAAAGGTCGGTGCCCAGACATTATAAACAAAGTAGAAATTGGTCTAAAGTAAAGCAAGTTTTGGTATAAATATAAAAATATAGAGGGTGGTCCGTAAGTAATGGTCCAATGTGAAATGGAAGATTCTTCGTCTGAAAATATTACAATTTGACGCAACTATTATTAAAATATCGATGATAAGAGAGATACAGGGTGGCAAAGTTGAAAAATCCAAAATGTTGTTTCTCAGTAAATTGGGAGATTTTGGATATACAAACGTCAAAATTTGAAAATATGAGTTTGAGGGCCTGGGAAATCATAAAATGTTATCCATTTTGAAATATATTTTCTAGAGGGCGCCACAAATGCTATGTAATTGGTATAACTGTGTGATTAACTTATTTATCGTTAACTGTATCCCCCTATTTATTGGAAAATATTAAAATTGCATTATTTTTGCGACAAAAAGGTATACCTATTATTAGTCTCGAAAGTTACTGGATTTCGAGGTATTCGCATTTTTAGCCCCCCTTCATAATTTTCATTCCATTTATTAGCGCAAAAATAATAATGTTAGTAGGCGCTGGTGTCAGCAAATTAATTATGAGCTATAATATAGCAAGAACATTGATAATTTGCAATAATAATGTCATCGATTTCGACAGCGTATTGCTTAGTAACAGCCCGACTCTGAAGGCGGAAGGTTGTTACCTCAAAGCAACATCCTTGAGGAACGTTATGGCAAAATTACTGCAAATTATTATTGTTTTTGCTATATTATAGCTGATAATAAATTTCCTGATATAAGTGCCTACTAGCATTATTATTTTTGTGCTGATAAATGAAATGAAAATTATGAAGGGGGTTTGAAAATGCGAATAATATCTCGAAAACCAATAGCTTTTGAGACTCATGGGTATAACTTTTGCAGTTTTAATATTTTCCGATAAATAGAGTGATACCGTTAACGATAAATAAGTTAATCGCACAGTTATACCAATTACATAGCTTTTGTGGCACCCTCTAGAACTCTAGATAAAACATCGAAATGGATAACATTTCATTATTTCCCAGGCACTTAAACCCCTATCTTTAAATTTTTACGTTTGTATATGAGAAATCTTTCAATTTACTGAGGATAAACATTTTTGACATTTCAACTTTGCCACCCTGTATCTTTTTCATCATCAATATTTTATTAAAGGAAGTTGCGCGAGATTGTTATATTTTTAGGCCAATAACTTTCCATTTAACTTTGGCCCATTACTTACGGGCCACCCTATATATGATATGAAATGTGTAATAAATATGGGATTTAAGCAATGACCTTAATGATCAAATGGAAATCTGGAAGGAAAGTATAATTTTCCTATTTGCGGTGGTCATAATGTCATTATATCGTTTGCTGACCGTCATATACAGGGTGGTGTGATCTTCGACTAACAATAGAAAACTTTTTAATTTGTCACCGATTTGAAATAAACGGAATGTAATTCAACATTATTGAAATAAGCTTCTCCAAAGAAGTTGAGAAATTCATATATTTGGAGATTCTGTCTTAACGAATTACGGTTTTTGGTCTTCCAGCATTAATATGTTATAAATTAAATGTTTTTTGTTTTATGAGAGGGTTTATTTTCCCTTTTGAGATTGTGTATCTTTTTAGTTTCATTTAAGATCATTGTACATACGTTAGTATCGAGCTTTCTCTAATACCTATAGGAGCCAAACAACGCTTCTGCGTACTTTGAATAAGGTCCAAATTTCCTTTATCGATTTATCCCCAAAGCTGTGGTAAAAGCTGTTTGAGTTTTTGGAGTGCTTGTGAGGGTGGTTTATAGAAACTCAAGGTTTTTTGTAGCTTGTCTCAAGCATTCCCGATAGGAGTCATGTCGGGCGATCGAAGGGGCAGTGTCAAATGCGGAATACCATCAAAGTTTAAGGCGTCTTCGACTTCTCTTGCACAATGCGGTCCAGAATTATCTACTTAAAAGAGGAAGGTTAGTCCAATAGCAATATGAAACATTGTTAATAATTTTGTTGTACGTCAATCTGCGCAGTTATGTTTTCATTGAGCACTAACAATTCTGTACCCCCCATATTGAAAGAGTGCCTCCTCAAACAGCAGCTGTACCACCTCTGAAAGTATAAGCTTCATGCACTGGTCTTTAATGAGGATGAGTCCATACATGCACACGGTGACTATCAGAAAACCGTCCAAGCTTCGAATCTGTGAAAAATTCTGCATTTTAATTCACATGTTTATTAGACTATGCCCAGTTCAATATTGACAAAGTATATAGAAGGCAATACATTATCAATATGACGGATAGTCAAGTGGCCATTAAAGTACTGAGCTCTTGTGTTATCAGTTCCAAAATGGTGTAGGAATGCCTAGATAAACTCAATAAACTAAGCGACAACAATATAGTCACCTTACTGTGGATTCCAGGATAAACTGGAATGGAAGAAAATACGATAGCAGATGGACTAGCAAAGAGGGGTACTGACCACTTTGCGGTATCAGCTCCAATGTAATATTGGAAGAAATAGGCAGAGCCAAAAAAAGAGAAGATCTGTTCATTGAATATAATCAGTAGGGGTTAGACAATCAACTACAACTCGTTGGAATCAAATGAATGCATAAGTCAAGGTAAAACTGCACTAAGAGTCTTAACAGGGATCATAACAAGACTATGCCGTTTGGAGGGGCACCTGAAAAAGTTAAAAATAGCGGGAAGAAGAAATTTATAACACTAGTGCACAACATCTAGGAGATTATTGGATAGAAGAGGGACATTTACACAAGTTGAAGCCTGCAGATATCCTTAAATTCCTTAGGTAAATAGGACTAAAGTGACTACAGGACTCTGAAAATTTCCCCAGGAACTAAGTGAAAGTAAGGGGACATAATAGATCAAATATACATACATACATTTGAGTATAATATCGGTAATGAGGTAATCAGTCTTTTTATTTGGTCAAGAATCAAAATAATTTTTTACTAACCAATAATTTACCTGATTACTCCATCAAATTTGCCCGAATTAAAAAGAAATGGATGTCAACTAAAAATAAACATATTGCTTCATCATAATTTAATATTAAAATCCATTATAGCTATTCAGTCAAAAACAGGTTCGAACAAAGTTTAAAATTTAAACAGTTTCCTCTTGTATGCTTTGTTAGAAGGTTTCAGTTTAGCGTCGCAATTACTTAATAAACGACAAAAATCGACAATATACAAAAAAAACGTTTGACGTCAAAAGTACAAAAACTATTGTGTCGTTCGTCTTAGCAGCCATTGTAATGAAACAACGAAGGACAAAAGGAAAGTTGAAAGACCCTTTGTATGAATTCACTGTAGAATTATTAAAATTTATTATAATAAAGAAAACAGCTTAGAGCCGACGGAGAGATTTTAATAAAAACATCTCAAAAAGTCTGCCAAACACATGCAGCAAGTTATTTGATTAGTAGTAAAACCCCAGCGGTGCAGTAGTTGACATTATTTTCATACTTTCAGGCCAGTATTCCAAAATTTACCAAAACAATATTTATTTATACTGTGGTATTGAATGTAAGTAATAATAAATGGTGAACTCTCGTTTTCATCGTTGATATTCGAGAGAATTTCGGAAAAAATTTATAATTGGCAGCCTCTTCCTTCC
>CAJUYG010007978.1:0-10300 GCA_910591675.1 Galerucella calmariensis | reverse complement strand
TTTTAGTGCGGAAAAGATTCACTTTCCGCACGTTAGTAGAAAAATACTTTTTTTTTATTATTTCAATAATTTATCACTTCATATGGATATTCTTTCACAATATAATTCTCTAAATAATGATAAAGTCACATTTTTCAATATAGTTTCATGTTTCCAACTCAATTGCTCATAATGGTGGCGATAGCGGTACACGAATTGTTTATTTAAACTTGGCGATTTATAAAACAACATTTTTATCCCAAAGGAATGCCTTAAACAATATTTTATTCTACTATGGAATTCTGAAGAAATTCAATGATAAATATAAAATCTGAAAGGCTGAACGCAAAGTTCACGTTTCATAGCCAAACGTTACACCCATGCTCAATCCATCAAGAGATGGGATGGTACCAAAGGATGCCAGAATTACCCTGGGCGACCCTGGGAAGCTGGCGTCGAAGAAATATTTGGCGATGACTGTAGGATAATCATTGAAACTAATTGAATTTTTATGAATTTTGGTGTTCGCCTTTTGTGTTTCATTTGTCTTTGACTGTACATATTAATACAGTATAGGTACAAAATTATGATTTCTCATATCCAAAAACCCCTATCAAATTTTTGTGCATCTATGTCAAAAAGCGTTAAAGTTATTGTAAAGACCGAGAATTAAAATTTCATGTTCAACACCCTGTATCTATCTCAATATCAACATTTTATTGAGGCTAGTTGATTTAAATCGCAATAATTTGAAGTGGAGATTGTACTATATTTTTATGTACAATTACTTAAGGGCCACCCTGTATACAGGATTGGTCATAAATCGGAATGATCATTTACTGGGTTTTCTTAAATGGACCTCTCTGTATTTTAGTATCGGAATAAAATGGTATTGTATGTCACTTTAATTATTTCTCGAGGATTTCCCATACCTAATAGCCTTCATTTCTGAGTTATTGATTCAATTTTCCTGGAAAGGGAGGAACTATAAGGTGGCCACCATGATTTCCAGAGTAAAACAAGCTAGAGTTAAATCGAACATTACTTTAAATATAATTCACCTTCATCATCCTTCAATTTTAATATACTTGTTCAATTACTGAAGCGATCGCGAAGATTGATCTTTTTTAGAACTTTATTAGAACTTAAGTTCTTTACGTTAGGTTGGGGGTCGCGGCGCAAAAGATCTGACCGTTACGTTGCTGCGTTATGCTAGAAAACTGTAATGCCGCCATATATCGATGTCTCGGGTTTAAATTTTACACAAAGGTTGATAATATAATAGTATAATAATCGATTGTGGATAATCGATTAGGAGATATACCTTACAGTTACGCACGTCCCTTTTAAACTAAAAAAAATGCTGGAAATATTTTAAATTAATCGATAGATTGAAGAAAAAAACCGAGGACAGAATTTTGTAAATTCATCTACTACTCTACAACTACAATTTAATGATAATCGATTGTCAATCGATCAATAATAATCGATTATAGATTGATTAATAATAATCGATCGTTGATAGATCAAAAATAATCAATTTATCAATTAATTGATAATAATCGATTATATACAATCGGTTATTAATCGATTGTTGATGAGGGATTGATGAATATCGATAATTAATCGATTGAGGTTAGTCGATTAATAATTGATTGTTGATAATCGATTGCTGATCCTCAACTATTAATCGATTGCTGATAAGCGACTGGTGATAATCGATTATCAATCGATTGTTGATAATCGACCATTCAATCTATTGTTGATAATCGATAATTTAATCGATCAAAAATCATCGATTATTAATCAATTGATGATAATTGATAATAATCGATTGTTGATCGGTTAGAAATAATCGATTATATATGGATTGTTAAATGAAGTTCCATCCAAAGTGAAATAAATTCTTATATTAATATATGTGTATTTATTTATTGATTCAAAAAATTTGATTACTGCAAAAGAAACTAAAGTTCTTACCGTGTGTCCCGTGACACGTTCTTCAATTTTTTTCCTTAAATTGTCTTTTCCTACCCTTTACAGCTAATAAATTTAAATAATTTTCTTGATATCGACAAAACTGCCGTAAAATTAATGAAATATTCCGCTAACTAATATAGTTATATCTAACAGCCAATTTGCAAGTTTCAACTTACCAGAGCTTGCTTTGAATGTCAGTAATGGAGACACTATAGCATATCAGTCAATGTCGACGATACCAATCTAATTTGTATTTGTAATGATAATGATCCGACCCTGTATATAGAGAAAGAGGCCACGGGAAACAAATACGGAGAGATATACTGTATCGTATATAATCAGTCAGAGGGAATAATATCGCAATAAACTTGTCAATGTTTTGATTAATAATTTTATACACTACTGAATTCGTATATCATTTGATATATACCGAGTTATGGGGTTAATAATATTACTTTGATAGATGTGACTGGCAGGGTGACAACAGTCAATGCTCTCAGACACAATTAATACAACTTTCTATGGTACCTATTGTGTTGTGTTGCAGAGCTTTGTTCAAACGAACATCACTATCGTGAATTAGTATCAGTTAATAACCGATTGATGGTTGTGGAATTTCATATTAAATCTACCAGGATCATTGCAAAATATTCCATTTTTCAGATTCCATTACGAAAAAGACGTCATTTTGTAATAGAAAACGTGATTTCTGTCGCAAGTGAGAGAAATTCTCATATCGTTAACCAAATTCATATTTCCAATCATTTTCTGTGTTTGTAGATTATGTTTTCACGACTTGAAATTATTAATAAACTTAGATTATATATGGTTACTTTATTCACAGTTTCTTGCGAACAAATTGTCATTTTGTTGAAGCGTGTTAAAAAGTATTTGAAAATAAAAAAACGAAGACCGTTCACTAAGAAGCAGCAACTACTTCCCCTGCTAAATGTCACGGATGACATTGGCAAAGTGGAACGGTGCTGGTATATCTGAAAAATAGAACCAACTATTTCAGTTTTCTATCAGGTGCGTTCTTTTTTACTAAGATCTTGGTGTAGGCAACATGTGACCCATTGTACCGGGTGTCTCAATAAGAATGGCTCTCGGCCATATCTCGGGAACCGTTTACAATACAGCTTCGGGAAAAAAAATTATAACAAAAGTGACCTCGAGAAAAACCTGGAAGTTATTAACAGAGTTGTAGGTCCACTGCTAGAGGGCGTATTTGACAGTTAAAATTTTAAAATGCAAAATTTTTCCAAATTTACCCAATAAAGGAGCATATTAAATATTATAATCAGATTCCTCGACAAATTCTGCATATTTTTAATGTGACAAGTTTAAGTCTATCTCTCCAAATAAGGGGTGGGAAAGAGTGGGAACGAGTGGGAACCTTGTTATAAAAAAACGCCTGTAATTCCGGTTCTGCTTGACCAATTTCAATAAACTTGATGTTGTTTGAAAGAGCTTTTGTTAAACCATCGAAAATTTGTGAATATGTAGCAATCTGATGTATAACATGGATGCTAGAGGACGCTGTTTTATTTTTTTTGTATATTGTGTTTCCTCGTAACAATTTTAAATGGAAACATACAAATTGAAGTGGGCCTTGAAAAAGTAGACTAAAAGACTGGTGAAGTAAGTTGTGCTACATTTTTTCAATTATATAAGAACGTTATATTTGTTTTCAAGCGATGTGCTCGGCGATGTGTTAGTAAATCAAAATAAAACATCAATAAAAACCGATATTTACCCAGCAACAACAAATACAGTTTAAAATATGAATTACTATTTAGGTCGTGCTGTTAGTCCAATTAAAAACAACGAAAGTGAACCGATTTTTGCTGAGGCGATGTGATGTATGAATTACTATAGATTTCTATCTCAGGAATTTAGTTCTGAACAAATTTTTGAGATTAACCCCCGGGAAGGGGTTGAAAGTCGTGAATAAATGTTAAAAATCGCAATATATTGAGAATTGAAGCAATTCTGTTAAAAAGTTTTAGATAAAAGTTGTAGAGAAAAAAATTCTGCTTCTGTAACGTTAAATCGATTTTTTTCCTTAAATAACAGGAAAGTCATTAAAGTGAATTGAAACTTTTATACTTCCTCTTTCCTAAAACTGACCCATGGCGCATTTACCTCTGTTCCATATTCGCACGTGCTCGTCAGATTGCCATGATGCCAGGCTTACTTTTTGTCCTGGAAAATTATAAGCGTCGTCATTTTCAATTGTATTTATGAATTTTCACTAGTTATTAATAAATGAAAATTATTGATATAAATCGTATGTAAGGTAAGTTGATGACTTTGTTTTTTGTTTGTATGTGATTGTATGTTAAATATAATTTATTGTTTTTTCATTATCTTAGAAACATAATGCCTTGTTTTATTTTTCAAGAGTTCATAGCATAAACTTACACTATTTATTATAAACACAAATGTTTCCCAATATATTTCTTGTCAGCGCCACTAAAAATTGTGAGATTTCGTGATTTATGACAAATATGTTATGGGAAGTTAATTTTACCAAAAAAAATTTACATAATAACTCGGTTTTAGCATTATCAACCTGTTCTCACGACCCTTGTGTCGAGTAGAAGATAGTAATGCTATGAGGAGAGGGATGCATGTTTGTTTATGTTTGTGGGTTGTCGAAGATAAATAAAAACTAAAGATATAGATATACAGTCTGTTTATTAGTGTCCGTCGGAATAAGTTGAACTATTTTTCCCTAACTGTGTGGTGGTTATTGTTAAATTAAGTTGTCTGATTAAAATTGTTATTTTTAATGAACACTAAAATTCAAGTCCTACATAAATTAACGTAGTGCAATCATTTGAATAAATGTACAATAGTTAGGTATACGTATACAGTGTGAAAATTGAGGACAATTATCTTGTTAATTTTTTGGTAAGTAACAATAAAACTAATTATGATTTGTAGGGTATACGTAAATTAGTATATTTTTTGTTTAACTTATACACTGTATTACACTTGTTTTGGACTATAAAATAAAATGAAAATATTTCAGACATTTATAAATATAAAACATTAAAATTTTGATCAAAGAACTGTATTGAGAAAAACAATTTCCGATGAGCGGCTTCATAATATGTTATTTTAAAGTAATCTGTTTGGATTGGTTGTTTTTTGGTGATAAAAAAATTGAGTTTATTTTTTTATAGGAGCTATTAATTTTTTTTTAAATATATACCTACATACATCAAACATCTCGTCTGTTAAATTAGATTTCGAATTTTATTTTTTTTCTTTCTTTTTGTCTACAACTATTAAAAGAGGGTGTCCGATGTACTTATATTGTTTGTCGTTAAACCGAAATATTTAAATGTTTTTAATGCTTATTACACATTCATTATCACTTTTTTATTTTAAATACAGTTATAATGGAGACGGTAATAAATCAACCCAAATTACCTACATCAGAGAGGCCCTCAAGTTCTGCGAGTGGTTGTGATTCTTTCGATTTTAAATCTTTATGCTTTTATTGCGGAAATATTTGTGATTCTCGTCGCAATCGACATCTAATGAGGGTAGTACAGAAGGAATCTTATAAAGATCGCGTAATTAATGCTGCTAATCGCCGAACTGATCAATTGGGAAAAGACGTGTTTCTCAGATTAGGTAACATTACTTCACTAGTAAAAGAAGGGGCACGGTATCACATAAAATGTAGTAATCACTTCCTCCAAATTGTTCAAGCTGAACGTACCAAATCACCTGCAACAACTTTGAACAGTACTGCCTTTCAAAAGGTGTGTGACTATATTGAACAAAGTCAAAAATTTGAGTTTACTTTAGCTGAATTAACCAAACAAATGGAAGATCATTGCTTGTCCAACACTCTGCTCTATAACAAATTAAGAGAAAAATATGGATCGGATATCTACATTCAACAGGAACGTGGGAAGTCAACAATTATTCGCTACAAATATTATGATTTTGGGGATATGTGTAAGAAATATTATAGGGGGGAGGATCTTCTCGAACCAGAGAAACAGACAGTCTTAAACGTCGCAGCGGAATTGTTGAAAAAAGATATTAAAAACCATGATTATTCGAACGACAGCTACCCATCAGGCATTAACTTTCTCAATGATGTGGAAAATGATATCCCTGAATCACTTTCAACTTTTTTGGAAAAATTATTAGAAGGCGAACAAAAAGAACATGAAGATAGCTTTAAAATGAGGCGTTCCACCATCGGTCATGCTATAATATCATCTGTTCGTAGGCAGACATTTATATCCACGCTTCAGCTAGCTGTTGGTACTTATATCTACAGAAAGACAGGCTCAAAACAAGTGATTGATCTTTTAAATAGGATGGGCATCTGTGTTTCATACTATCATTTGGTGCAATTTGAAACGTCCATTGTCTTAAATCCACCAAAAATTAAAATTGAAGAAGGAGTGCACGTTCAACACGTGTTTGACAATACAGACCATAATGTTAATACTCTGGATGGCCACGACACGTTCCATTGTCTGGGTGGTATTGCAATTTACACGCCTGACGATAACGTATCATATGAAGGTCGTATTGAGAGAGTGAAGAAATATAATTCTGCTACATCTGAAGCAGTTGGAACAAAGAGCAGTATCAAAGCGATACCTTATTCCTATTTAAATGCAAAAGGATTGGAGATGGTTACGTATAGTGACACTACAAAACTAGCGCTGTCAACTTCAGTACCATTACCGTCAGCATTCGCTCTGCATTTATGGGCCAAGGCATTAAATAATTCAAAATTGCCCAGTTGGTCGGGTTTCATGGAAGTTTTATGTGAAGACGAAATGCCTTTGGTATCAAGAGTTATATGTTTACCATTTATTAGGGAGCCAC
Organism: Galerucella calmariensis; assembly: GCA_910591675.1. Lineage (NCBI taxonomy): Eukaryota > Metazoa > Arthropoda > Insecta > Coleoptera > Chrysomelidae > Galerucella > Galerucella calmariensis. The sequence continues at coordinate 3,472 of CAJUYG010007978.1, read as the reverse complement.
CGTCAAAACCGACTACAATTAACACAGCATTACATTACGCTCTAGCTGAGGCTAAGAAACTCAAACAAAAAGTGTGTTTTGTTACATTTGATCAGCCATTGTACCACAAAGCACGTACCATTGTCGCAGAGTCTCAAGAGCATGGAAAATTAAATAATGTAGTAGTGCGGCTTGGTGGGTTTCATTGTTTGATGTCTTATCTTGGCGCTATAGGATATATAATGAATGGAAGCGGTCTCGACAGTCTTTGGTCAACAGTATATGCACCACAATCTGTTAAACATATGCTTAGTGGCCATGCATACTCTAGGGCAATACGAGCACATATTTTAACCTTAACTGCTCTCGGAATTGAAATTTGTAATAATGTAGAAAGTGACAAATCTAATGAATATAAAACTTTTCTGGATTCATTTCTGAAAAATTGGCATACCGACTCTCCGGAACGACCCACAATTAAACATTGTCGAATGAATCCCACTGTGGCCGAGATGACAGATGATTTGATTTCAGAGTTAAACAGGTTAAAGAATAATGGACCAACGGCACAGTTATGGATACAATATTTTGAACTCATTGTAATCGCATTACAGTTTATAGAGGCCGAAAGATTAGGTGATTGGAGGCTGCATCTTCAAAGTATTAAAAAAATGTTACCAGTTTTTCATGCAGCTGGACACCTGTCGTATGCCAAAAGTGCACAATTGTACCTAGAGGATATGGTCAAATTAGAAACTGATCTTGTAGACAATGAAACATATGACTTATTTGCAAAAGGTTGTTTCACTGTTCGAAGGTCGGATAAAACTTGGGCAGGGGTATGGACCGACATGACGATTGAACAAACGTTGAATAGATACTTTGGAACTGATTTGAAGCACGGAAGAGGAGTCACGTCAAAGGTAGTCGCTCGTTATTTACTAACCATGCCTACAATATTCAGTGTCATGTCATCAGTGGAAGAGTATTTTGACATAACCACTTCGTCAAGTGAGCAACATAAAGATCTCAGCTCTTCGAGGCAAAAACGAGATGAGGAAGACCTGAAAAAGTTTAGATTTTGGATAAATAAGCATAAACCCTTCGAACAACGGCCCAATTTGATTTCCTTATCGACAGGGGTAGCTAGTGGTCCTGAAATCAATTGTCACAGAGCGATTGAAAGAGGAGAGGTCCTAATGCAGACCATGGTGGGAAAAAATGCTAAAGATATTTCCCTTTCGATGAAAAATAGGGTAAAAAATTTGGAATCCGCAAAATCAAGTATGCATGTAGGAGGAGCATCTTGCATAAAGGTTGACACGACACAATTATTTCATCGGATATCAGTATTGTTCAAAGGTGATGTACAAAAATCACAGAATGCTTTTAATTATGAGCTGTCTCCCTTCCCATTGGCACTATTCGACGAAAATGGATTTATGCGCAAAACTTCGAAAGCCGAATTATACAAAATATTTAAAGCTTACACCCTGCCGCGCCAAATGAGTTTAGAGGCCTTTTCATGTAATTTTACGTATATTATTGATGGTGGCTTTTTATTACATAACGTGAGCTGGCCCCATGGATCAACTTACCGGGACCTATTTGAGAGATACCACACTCACATTATATCGCATTATCGAGGCAGTGCGCATGTCGTATTTGATGGATATAGTAGTGACTGTATCGGCACTAAATCTTACGAGAGATATCGACGTAAAGAGAAAAGTTTTGCTGCCGATATTGAAATATCAGACCATAATTTGGTTACAATAAAACAAGCCAAATTTTTCTCAAATACTGCTAACAAATTCCAGTTTGTTAAACTTTTGTCAGCATTCCTCATTGAAAAAGGTATACAGGTGAAAGTGGCTGAAGAAGATGCGGATACTTTAATTGTGAAAACAGCTATGGAAGTAAATAATTTGTTTGACGGTCCAGTGGCAGTTGTAGCAAATGATACGGATGTATTTGTGCTCCTTATAGCATTGAGCGACGACAGAAAGCCAATATTTTTCAAAAAAATTACTCCAAAAAGTATAACATTATATTGTACAGAAGATAACAATAATTTGCGTGAATTTTTATTATTTGCGCATGCATTTGTTGGATGTGATACGACCAGCAGTTTATATGGGAAGGGCAAAAAAAAATTGATAAATAGATTAGAAAAGAACGGAGAATTGCGTCAGCTTTGTCAAGTTTTTTATAACCCTGATAGTTCGGTAGCCCAATTACAAGAAGTAGCAAAAACAATTATTTTTGATTTGTATGCTATTGAAGATAACACGATATCTCTTGGTCTTGCTCGCTATACAAAATACGAGACCTCGACAATTTCTAACACCACTGTAATGCGATTAAGTTCGCTACCTCCAACTGCAGCAGCGTTAGAAGAGCACGTCAAACGTGTTTATTTTCAAATGCAAACCTGGCTTGGAAGGATGTTGAGACCAGAAGATTGGGGTTGGCAACGAACAGCTCTTCTTTTATTACCAGTTATGACACAGCAAAACTTAGCACCGGATGAGCTTCTAAATGTGGTGAGCTTATTTTTTTGCATAAGTAATACAGTTTGTCGCATTTAAGATAAGATATGTTCCTTATTTGAATAAATTCAAATTTGAACTTTTGTCCGGCTATACAAGTTAGTGGACCACTGTTTAAAAATTAGTAGGATATCTTGAAAAATATTATCAATATACTTGCATGGATGTACAAAAGTTTCAATCTGAATTCCTTCAAAGGATGGGTTTGTTTTCATCTAAAATGGGTCACACTGTAGGTTTACATTTATTGACATTTTTCATGGAAAAAGAGGAGCAACTACCCAGTCGATGTTTTGCGAGTTTTTAAAGAAATCAATTTACAAAATTTAATAAAATTTACATGTGGACGATTTTACGTTGGCAAAAAATACCGTAATTCAAAAATGTTGATGTTATTCCACGATAATATTATATTGCAAGGTACTACCTCCTCTTAATTTGGCTTTATATTAAATTTTTTTATGGTTGTATTTGTATAGGTTTCCTGTGGCTGCACAACCAACTGTAGCAGCAGTCGCTGCAAATGTAAGAAATCTGGCATCTCATGTTCAAGATATTGCAAAAATTGCAGCGGTATTAGCTGTACCAATATACAACAAGTTAGAATATATTCTTCCGAGGATAATGACGTCGACAGCTACGATGAGCAAGATTTTCAAGATAATGAAGAGGACACATCAGAATGATGATATCTTCTGTATGTTCCTTGTGGCATTTATACTTATTCTTAAGAAAGCAGAATGATGATATTGTAAATTGCGAAGAAAGTACAAACATTTGTTATTAAATACAGGGTGTCCCACGACGATTAAGACAAGTAATATATCAGAATTGGGCAGTAGTAGATAATTATAATTTTGGGGGTATGAATTAGAGCAAATGCTTCATCTTTTTTTGTTATTGTGTTACCCAATGAGTTATTTGTTTTTGGTCACGTGACG